>JAKTRT010000089.1:0-33627 GCA_030579895.1 Sugiyamaella grinbergsii | reverse complement strand
GTGCTGTGTTCAGTAACAGCACTTCTCAGAGCCAGACTGTTCCCGTTAACACTACTACTCAAATCACATCGGCTCCATTGAACACAACCAGTGCTGTATTCAGTAACAGTACTTCTCAGAGTCACACCGCTCCTGTCAACACTACGACTCAGATCACATCGGCTCCATTGAACACAACCAGTGCTGTATTCAGTAACAGCACTTCTCAGAGTCACACCGCTCCTGTCAACACTACTACTCAAATCACGTCAGCTCCATTGAACACAACCAGTGCTGTGTTCAGTAACAGCACTTCTCAGAGCCAGACTGTTCCCGTTAACACTACTACTCAAATCACATCGGCTCCATTGAACACAACCAGTGCTGTATTCAGTAACAGTACTTCTCAGAGTCAAACAGTTCCCGTCAACACTACGACTCAGATTACGTCAGCTCCGCTAAATACAACCACAGCTGTGTTCAGTAACAGCACTTCTCAGAGTCATACTGTTCCCGTCAACACCACGACTCAGATCACATCGGCTCCGCTAAATACAACCACAGCTGTGTTCAGTAACAGCACTTCTCAGAGTCATACTGTTCCCGTCAACACCACGACTCAGATCACATCGGCTCCGCTAAATACAACCACAGCTGTCTTCAGTAACAGCACTTCTCAGAGCCAGACTGTTCCCGTTAACACTACTACTCAAATCACATCGGCTCCATTGAACACAACCAGTGCTGTATTCAGTAACAGTACTTCTCAGAGTCACACCGCTCCTGTCAACACTACGACTCAGATCACATCGGCTCCGCTAAATACAACCAGTGCTGTATTCAGTAACAGCACTTCTCAGAGTCAAACAGTTCCCGTCAACACCACGACTCAGATCACATCGGCTCCGCTAAATACAACCACAGCTGTCTTCAGTAACAGCACTTCTCAGAGCCAGACTGTTCCCGTTAACACTACTACTCAAATCACATCGGCTCCATTGAACACAACCAGTGCTGTATTCAGTAACAGTACTTCTCAGAGTCACACCGCTCCTGTCAACACTACGACTCAGATCACATCGGCTCCGCTAAATACAACCAGTGCTGTATTCAGTAACAGCACTTCTCAGAGTCAAACAGTTCCCGTCAACACTACGACTCAGATCACATCGGCTCCGCTAAATACAACCACAGCTATATTCAGTAACAGTACTTCTCAGAGTCAAACAGTTCCCGTCAACACTACGACTCTGATTACGTCAGCTCCGCTAAATACAACCACAGCTGTGTTCAGTAATAGCACTTCTCAGAGTCATACATTTCCCGCCAACACTACGACTCAGATCACATCGGCCCCGCTAAATACAACCACAGCTATATTCAGTAACAGTACTTCTCAGAGCCACACAGTTCCCGTCAACACTACGACTCAGATCACATCGGCTCCGCTAAATACGACCACAGCTATATTCAGTAACAGTACTTCTCAGAGCCACACAGTTCCCGTCAACACTACGACTCAGATCACATCGGCTCCGCTAAATACGACCACAGCTATATTCAGTAACAGTACTTCTCAGAGCCACACAGTTCCCGTCAACACTACGACTCAGATCACATCGGCTCCGCTAAATACGACCACAGCTATATTCAGTAACAGTACTACTGTAAGCAATACTGATACTGGAGCTATCAATAGCAGTATTTCGACCAGTGCTAGTACAACACCTAATACACAGATCACGTCGGCTCCATTGAACACAAGTACAGCTATATTCAGTAACAGCACTTCTCAGAGTCATACTGTTCCCGTCAACACTACGACTCAGATTACGCCAGCTCCGCTAAATACAACCACTGCTGTGTTCAGTAACAGTACTTCTCAAAGCCATACAGTTCCCGTCAACACTACTAGTCAGATCACGTCGGCTCCATTGAACACAACTACAGCTATATTCAGTAACAGTACGTCTGTAAGCTATACTGATACAGGTGTTCTTAACACTAGTATTTCAACTGGTGCGAATACAACACCGATCACATCGACTCCGCTAAATACGACCACAGCTATATTCAGTAACAGTACTTCTGTAAGCCATACCGATACTGGAGCTATCAATAGCAGTATTTCGACTGGTGCTAGTACAACGCCTAATACACAGATCACGTCGGCTCCCCTGTATACGACTACTGCAGTATTCAGCAACAGCAGTTCTGTAAGCCATACTGATACAGGGGCTATCAACAGCAGTATTTCAACTGGTACGGGAAGCGGAATAGGGACATCCACACCTATATTTGTCAACAGCACCTCATACACAGCTAGCGAAAGTACAACGGGCGCAGGAGACCGTAACTCAAGTACTTCTAACTCGATGTAAGTACAATTCGCTTCTTAATTCCAACTCTGATAGAGTATTATACTAACAGTTTTAGTGTCACATCAACATTAGTTGTAACAAGCGTGCCCAGTGGAAATGTCCCATCAGATGTCACATCATATACTACAATGACTATCCCATGTACTGATCCTTCAACATGCTCTGGAAGTTCGATGATAGTTACTACGATGACCATCCAATCAAGTACTCCAACGGTGCCAGGTGCCACCTCTCTGACAACGATGACCGTCTCGTGTACTGACCCTTCAACATGCTCTGGAAGTTCAATCATAGTCACCACTATGTCTGTTACACCAACTTCTCAAGCGGTGCCAGACTCCACGTATATGACAACGATGACTGTCTCATGCACAGACCCAGCTGAATGCTCTGGAAGTTCTATAATAGTCACCACAATGTCTGTTACACCAACTTCTCAAGCAGTGCCAGACTCCACGTATATGACAACGATGACTGTCTCATGCACAGACCCTGCTGAATGTTCTGGAAGTTCGTTTATAGTTACAACCATGACTGTTCATCCAAGTACTCCAACGGTGCCAGATGTCACATCTCTGACAACGATGACAGTCTCTTGCACAGACCCTACTGAATGTTCTGGAAGTTCGTTTATAGTTACAACCATGACTGTTCATTCAAGTACTCCAACGGTGCCAGATGTCACATCTCTGACAACGATGACTGTCTCATGTACAGACCCTGCTGAATGTTCTGGAAGTTCAATCATAGTTACAACCATGACTGTTCATTCAAGTACTCCAACAGTGCCAGACTCCACGTATATGACAACGATGACTGTCTCATGTACAGACCCTGCTGAATGTTCTGGAAGTTCAATCATAGTCACAACCATGACTGTTCATCCAAGTACTCCAACGGTGCCAGATGTCACGTCTCTGACAACGATGACTGTCTCATGTACAGACCCTACTGAATGTTCTGGAAATTCGTTTATAGTTACAACCATGACTGTTCATCCAAGTACTCCAACGGTGCCAGATGTCACATCTCTGACAACGATGACTGTCTCATGCACAGACCCTGCTGAATGTTCTGGAAGTTCCTTCATAGTCACTACTATCCCTGTCACGGCACCATCTACAGTGGTACCAACTGGAATTCCTTATACTTCATTCACTACCATGACAGTTCCTTGTGAGGAATCTTCAAAGTGCTCAGGAAAGTCTTATATGGTGACTACCATTCCAATTTACGAACGTAGCACTCAATCCAGTATAGTTCCACAGGTAACCACCTATACGACTGTGACTGAAGCTAATTCAGGGGTAGCAATATCGACGACATCACTGGAAGGAATTCCTTATACTTCATTTATAACTGTGACTATTCCATGCTCGCATCCAACGTCTTGTTCTGGAAAGTCGTACATTGTTACTACTATACCTGTATACCGTACAACAACGCCTGGAAATACAGAATACATTACAACAACTGTTGCTTGTACTAATTCTGCTGAATGTTCCGGTCAGTCCTTTGCCGTGAAGACTCTCCCAGTTGAAGTCACTTCTAGTGTCACGGCTACCCCAATTAACACTCCCATACCATATACGGAATTCCAGTCTGCTCAAGCTACTGCCCTGCCAGGTCAAGGTACAACTCTCATAACAACCGTAACAGTACCTTGTACCGCAGCTGGATGCTTAACGCAACAGTTTGTGACAACAGTTTCGATCACTCTTCCCACCCCGTCCTATCCCAATGGTAAGTTATGCACTTGCAATTTAACGGAAAACTTTATACTAACAAATCAGAACCGCTTACAACTGTAACCAGTTCTACACCTATTGCCATTCAAGGCAATACGAAAGTAATAACCTTGACTGTCACGCTTCCATGTCCTGGGAAGACTGAATTGTCTGAAAAGACAGTCTTCCAAACATTAAGTCCCGGAGTCAGCACAGCCATAGTGACGCAAGGTGGAACAACCTTGTACACTACGGTAACTGTCCCATGTACTGCTAGCGGTTGTATGACACAGCAATTTGTCACCACAGTTTCTATTGTGTTGCCAACACCTTCTTATTCAAACGGTAAGCGAACAAATATTTTATCGACTGACAAGAGTTGCACTTTACTAACACAACACTTGCAGAACCTCTTACGACTCTTACCTCGTCTACACCTATTGCAATTCAAGGCAATACCAAGATGATTACTTTGACTGTTACGGTTCCATGTCCATTATCGACTAGAACCATTCATGGAGAGACGACTGTAATCCAAACAACTAAGGGTAAGTATAGCATGATACGGAGTGTGTTTCTCGCGGCATCACTAACATCCTCTCAGGTCCCGATGTTACGGTATCTTCGAATTCCAAGATCACTGCCACTGAAGTCCCTACTATAACGGTTGTTTGCAACGGAGGAAAATGTAAAACATTAACTGGTTCAGACACAATTACTACTGCTGCACACCCTAACCTGCCGACTATAATGCCATCCTCTCATGTGAACACAGTGAAGTCGATAACTGTCATTTGCTCAGGAGATAAATGTAAGACCCTGACGCCCACCGTCGCGACTCGTGTTGTGCCGTCACCATCTTGGCCGGAAGTCCATTCGTCACCAGAGGTTAAGCCAAGTGTGAAATCTGTGACCGTAATTTGTTCTGGAAATGTATGCTCTACCTTCCAACCCGTAATCCCACCTTCAGGGAACACGAACTTCCCTACATCTCTGGAGACTTCGCCAATGCCAGTTTCTTCAAAGCTGACAACGGCAGCACCTAGTATCACGGTTATCTGCTCTGAAGGTGGTAATTGTATAACGGTTTTACCCTCATCACCAGCCGTTCTTCCTTCTTCTCCATCCTCTCGTCAAGTAGTGTCTACAGCTGCTCCCAGTCCTAGTCCCAACAGAATGGAATCCATTACTGTGATCTGTTCTGAAGGTGGACTGTGTAGTACACTTGTACCCAGTCACCCAACAAGTGCCCAACCCATCCCATTGCCCACCTCTCCTTCAATTCAGCCAGGTGCCTCTTCGATTAGCCCTCAAGTTCCAAGTGTTCCATATGTTACGTCTGTCATTTGTTCAGAAGGCGAGTGCACTACGCTGCCTATTCCCCATCCTCCCGCGTCGTCAACTGAGGCGGTCATTCCGCCTTCGTCGCATGTTTTGCCAGTTTCGCCCCCATCAACTGCTATTACTTCTACGACCGTGATCTGTACTGAAGGATTCTGTACCACCATTCCGGTTCCTCAACCGGCACCGTCATCACCCACTGTTGCACCACCTACATCAGCACCTGTGTCGTCAGCTTCGAGTCAGGTACCTGTGCCATCTTCTCACACCGTCGCTCCACCTTCATCAGCACCTGCTACATCACCCTCGCCGGTTTCTTCAACCACTGTCGTATGCACGGAGGGTATCTGCACTACTATGCCTGTACCACCAGCACCATCATCCCCTACTGTCGCGCCGCCTTCATCAGCACCTGTGTCACCAGCTTCGACTTCAGTACCTGCTACATCGCCTTCACCGGTCTCCTCTACAACTGTGGTTTGTACCGAAGGCATCTGTACCACAATCCCGGTTCCTCCTCCAGCACCATCTTCCCATACTGTTGCATCGCCTTCATCGGCACCGGTGTCGTCAGCTTCGACATCAGCACCAGCTACATCGCCATCACCAGTCTCCTCAACCACTGTTGTATGTACTGAGGGTATCTGCACGACTATGCCTGTTCCATCAGCACCATCATCACCCACTGTTGCCCCACCTTCATCACCAGCTTCGAGTGAAGTTCCTGCACCGCCCTCTCATACTGTGGCACCACCTTCCTCAGCGCCTGTCTCATCAGCTTCCAGTAAAATGCCTGCTACTTCACCGTCATCTGTTTCTTCAACCACTGTGGTTTGTACCGAAGGAATTTGTACCACCATCCCGGTTCCTTCGTCACCCACCGTTGCACCACCTTCATCAGCACCCGTGTCGTCTGCTTCTTCAGCACCGGCTACATCGCCGTCACCTGTTTTCTCAACGACTGTGGTATGTACGGAGGGAGTCTGCACCACGATGCCCGTGCCGCCAGCACCATCTTCTTCTACTGTTGCACCACCTTCACCACCACCAGTCTCACCAGCTTCGAGTGAAGTGCCTGCACCATCATCTCCTACTGTCGCGCAGCCTTCATCAGCACCAGCTACATCGCCGTCACCTGTTACCTCAACTACTGTGGTATGTACAGAGGGAGTCTGCACCACAATACCCGTGCCACCAACACCATCATCTCCTACTGTTGCACCACCCTCTTCAGCACCAGTCTCACCAGCTTCGAGTGAAGTGCCTGCACCATCTTCTCCTACTGTTGCACCGCCTTCATCGGCACCGGTGTCATCAGCTTCGACTTCAGCACCTTCTGCTTCCTCTTCGCCGGTCTCCTCAACCACTGTCGTATGTACTGAGGGAGTCTGCACCACAATGCCCGTGCCACCAGCACCATCATCTCCTACTGTCGCGCCGTCTTCATCGGCACCTGTGTCGCCAGCTTCGACTTCAGTACCTGCTACATCGCCATCACCGGTCTCCTCTACAACTGTGGTTTGTACTGAAGGTATCTGCACTACTATGCCTGTACCACCAGCACAATCATCCCCTACTGTCGCGCCGCCTTCGTCAGCACCTGTGTCGCCAGCTTCGACTTCAGTACCTGCTACATCGCCATCACCGGTCTCCTCTACAACTGTGGTTTGTACCGAAGGCATCTGTACCACAATCCCGGTTCCTCCTCCAGCACCATCTTCCCATACTGTTGCATCGCCTTCATCGGCACCGGTGTCGTCAGCTTCGACATCAGCACCAGCTACATCGCCATCACCAGTCTCCTCAACCACTGTTGTATGTACTGAGGGTATCTGCACGACTATGCCTGTTCCATCAGCACCATCATCACCCACTGTTGCCCCACCTTCATCACCAGCTTCGAGTGAAGTTCCTGCACCGCCCTCTCATACTGTGGCACCACCTTCCTCAGCGCCTGTCTCATCAGCTTCCAGTAAAATGCCTGCTACTTCACCGTCATCTGTTTCTTCAACCACTGTGGTTTGTACCGAAGGAATTTGTACCACCATCCCGGTTCCTTCGTCGCCCACCGTTGCACCACCTTCATCAGCACCCGTGTCGTCGGCTTCTTCAGCACCTGCTACATCGCCGTCACCCGTCTCCTCTACAACTGTGGTTTGTACCGAAGGCATCTGTACCACAATCCCGGTTCCTCCTCCAGCACCATCTTCTCACACTGTTGCTCCACCTTCATCGGCACCTGTATCGTCAGCTTCGACTTCAGTACCAACTACATCGCCATCACCAGTCTCCTCTACAACTGTGGTTTGTACTGAGGGTGTCTGCACTACGATGCCTGTACCACCAGCACCACCTTCTTCAGCACCAGTCTCACCAGCTTCGAGTGAAGTGCCTGTTGCTCCGCCTTCATCAGCACATGTGTCGTCAGCTTCGAGTCAGGTACCTGTACCATCTTCTCACACTGTTGCGCCGCCTTCATCAGCACCTGTGTCGTCAGCTTCACCGTCACCCGTTTCCTCTACAACTGTGGTTTGTACCGAAGGCATCTGCACTACTATGCCTATATCTCCCCCTGCTCCATCCTCTCACACAGTTGTACCACCCTCTTCAGCACCTGTGGCCCCACCTTCTAGTGAAGTACCACCTGCGCCATCCTCTCGTACCGTTGTAACACCTTCGGCATCGGTTTCGCCAGCTTCCACCGAGGTTCCACCTGCACAATCATCGAATACCGTTACACCACCTTCATCGCCAGCTTCGACTCAAGTACCTGCTACATCACCGTCGCCCTTGGTTTCTACAACTGTAATTTGTACAGAGGGAGTCTGCACCACTATTCCTGTTCCATCATCACGCACGGTTGCGCCAAGGTCATCAACACCCGCGTCGCCGGCCTCGAGTGAAGTACCTGTACCATCGTCACATACTGTTGCACCATCTTCCTCAGCACCAGTATCCCCAGCTTCAACTGAAGTACCGTCGTCGTCATCTCACTCGGTTGCACCGACTTTGTCGCCAGCTTCCAGTAGAACTGCTGCAACACCACCATCCCCAAATGTATCCACAACTGTGGTTTGTACAGAAGATGTTTGCACGACCATGCCTGTGCCTCCTGCGCCATCCTCTCCTGTAGTTGTATCACCTTCGTCAGCACCGGTATCGCCAGCTTCGACTCAACTACCTGCGCCATCCTCACCGCTATCGCCGGCTTCCAGTAAAGTGCCTGGTACATCGCCTTTACCCCTTTCCTCAACCACTGTCGTATGTACTGAGGGTATCTGTACCACAATGCCAGTGCCACCTGCACCATCCTCTCACACTGTGGTAACACCCTCTTCATCACCTGTATCGCCCGCTTCGAGTGAAGTGCCGGCAACGTCTTCCCAAACCGTTGCTCCACCTTCCTCGGCACCTGTGTCGCCAGCTTCAAGCGAAGTACCTTCACCGTCTTCCCATACTGTTGCTCCTCCTTCCTCGGCACCTGTGTCGCCAGCTTCAAGTGAAGTACCTACACCATCTTCTCAAACTGTTCCTTCAAGTCAGATACCTGTGTCGTCAGCTTCGAGTCAGGTACCTGTGCCATCTTCTCACACCGTTGCTCCACCTTCATCAGCACCTGCTACATCGCCCTCGCCGGTTTCTTCAACCACTGTCGTATGTACAGAGGGAGTCTGCACCACAATGCCCGTGCCACCAGCACCATCATCTCCTACAGTTGTACCTCCTTCCTCAGCACCAGTATCACCAGCTTCGAGCGAAGTGCCCTCACCGTCTTCCCATACCGTTGCTCCACCTTCTTCAGCTGTGTCGAAAACTTCCAGTAAAGCGCCTGCTACATCACCCTCACAAATCACATCAACGACTGTGGTATGTACAGAGGGTGTCTGTACAACGATGCCGGTACCGTCTTCTCACACTGCTGTACCACCTTCATCACCAGTCTCGACTGAAGTACCTCCTGTGCCATCATCTCAGACTGTTGTACCCTCATCACTACCGGTGTCGCCAGCATCTTCCTCAGCGCCTGTATCGCCAGCATCGAGCGAGGTGCCATCTACGTTACCGTCACCTGTTCCCTCAACCACTGTCGCATGTACTGAAGGCATTTGTACCACCATGCCTGTGTCGCCTGCTCCGTCATCTCCTACAGTGGCACCCTCTTCCTCAGCACCAGTATCACCAGCTTCAAGTGAAGTACTTTCGCCGTCTTCCCATACAGTTGCTCCACGCTCATCAACACCGGTGTCGCCAGCCTCGAGTGAAGTGCCAGCTGCATCACCGTCAACCGTTTCTTCAACCTCTGTGATTTGCACTGGAGGTGTCTGCACCACCATTCCGGTACCTCCCCCTGTACCATCTTCTCACACTGTTGCACCATCACCATCATCGCCCGTGTCACCGCTGCCTTCACCGCCTGTGTCACCGGCCTCGAGTGAAGTACCCGTATCATCCTCTCTCACTGTTGTACCTCCTTCGGCACTAGTGCCTTCAGCTTCGACAGCAGTATCCGCGCCATCTTCAGCGCCTGTATCGCCGGCATCCAGTAAAATACCTGCTACTTCGCCGTCACCTGTTTCCTCAACGACCGTGGTATGTACAGAAGGTATCTGCACTACTATGCCTGTACCACCAGCTCCACCATCTCCTACTGTTGCGCCGCCTTCATCAGTACCTGTGTCGTCAGTTTCGACTTCAGCACCAGCTACATCGCCATCACCAGTCTCTTCTACAACTGTGGTTTGTACCGAAGGCGTCTGTACCACAATCCCGGTTCCTCCTCCAGCACCATCTTCTCACACTGTTGCACCACCTTCATCGGCACCCGCGTCGTCAGCTTCTTCAGTACCAGGTACATCGCCGTCACCTGTTTCCTCAACCACTGTCGTTTGTACTGAGGGAGTCTGCACCACAATGCCCGTGCCACCAGCTCCACCATCTCCTACTGTTGCACCACCTTCTTCAGCACCAGTCTCACCAGCTTCGAGTGAAGTTCCAGCAACGTCTTCCCGTACCGTTGCTTCACCTTCTTCGGCTCCTGTGTCGTCAGCTTCGACTTCAGCACCAGCGCCATCACCAGTCTCCTCAACCACTGTCGTTTGTACTGAGGGAGTCTGCACCACAATGCCCGTGCCACCAGCACCATCATCTCGTACTGTTGCACCACCCTCATCGGCACCGGTGTCGTCAGCTTCTTCAGCACCGGCTACATCGCCGTTACCCGTCTCCTCTACTACTGTGGTTTGTACCGAAGGTATCTGCACTACTATGCCGGTGCCTGCTGTACCATCGTCCCCTACATTTGTACCACCTTCTTCACCGGCTTCCAGCGAGGTCCCTGCGGCACTGTCTTCCACCGTTGCACCATCTTCAACACCTGTGTTACCAACTTCTAGTGAAGTACCACGTATACCAACCTCTCAAACAGGGGCTCCGTCTTCTTCACCATCTGTGTCACCAGCGTCGACTGAAGTACCTGCTACATCGCCATCCCCTATTGTCTCTACAACTGTGGTATGTACAGAAGGTATCTGCACGACCATGCCGGTAGCTCCGACCGTGGCTCCACCTTCTTCGTCACCCGCATCGCCCACTTCGACTAAAATATCTCCTTCCCCATCTTCCCACACCGTTGCTCCACCTTCATCAGCACCTATGACATCGGCTTCTAGTTTGGCACCTGCTACGTCACCGTCACCGTCACCCTCAACCACTGTCGTATGCACAGAGGGAGTCTGCACCACGATGCCCGTGCCACCAGCTCCATCATCTCCTACTGTTGTACCACCTTCTTCAGCACCAGTCTCACCAGCTTCGAGTGAAGTGCCTGCACCATCTTCTCATACTGTTGCACCGCCTTCATCGGCACCGGTGTCGTCAGCTTTGACTACAGCACCAGCTACATCGCCATCACCAGTCTCCTCTACAACTGTGGTTTGTACTGAGGGTGTCTGCACGACTATGCCTGTTCCATCGGCGCCATCATCACCCACTGTTGCACCACCTTCATCACTACCAGTCTCACCAGCTTCGAGTGAAGTACCTGCTCCGTCCTCTCATACTGTGGCACCACCTTCCTCAGCGCCTGTCTCACCGGCTTCCAGTAAAATGCCTGCTACTTCACCGTCATCTGTTTCTTCAACCACTGTGGTTTGTACCGAAGGTGTCTGTACCACAATCCCGGTTCCTCCTCCACCACCCTCTTCCCACAGTGTTGCACCACCTTCATCAGCCCCCGTGTCGTCAGCTTCTTCAGCACCAGCTACATCTCCGTCACCTGTTTCCTCAACCACTGTCGTTTGTACTGAGGGTGTCTGCACGACTATGCCTGTTCCATCAGTACCATCATCACCCACTGTTGCACCACCTTCATCACCACCAGTCTCACCAGCTTCGAGTAAAGTGCCTACACCGTCTTCTCCTACTGTTGTACCACCTTCATCGGTACCCGTGTCATCAGCTTCTTCAACACCGGCTACATTGCCGTCACCTGTTTTCTCAACGACTGTGGTATGTACCGAAGGTATCTGCACTACTATGCCTGTACCACCAGCGCCATCATCTCCTACTGTCGCGCCGCCTTCATCAGCACCTGTGTCGTCAGCTTCTTCAGCACCAGCTATATCCCCGTCACCTGTTACCTCAACTACTGTGGTATGTACAGAGGGAGTCTGCACCACAATGCCCGTTCCACCAGCACCATCATCTCCTACAATTGTGCCACTTTCCTCAGCACCAGTCTCACCAGCCTCGAGTGAGGTGCCTGCAACGTCTTCCCATACCGTTGCTCCACCTTCTTCGGCACCTGTGTCCCCAGCTTCAAGTGAAGTACCTTCGCCGCCTTCCTATACAACTGCTCTACCTTCCTCAGTTCCGGCGTCGCCAGCCTCGAGTGAAGTGCCAGCTGCATCACCGTCACCCGTTTCTTCAACCTCTGTGATTTGCACTGAAGGTGTCTGCACCACCATGCCAGTGCCTCCTGCACCATCCTCTCCTACCGTTGTACCACCTTCGCCACCTTCTTCTTCACCTGTGGCACCGGCTTCAAGCGAAGTCCCTGCGGCACAGTCTTCCACCGTTGTACCATCTTCAACACCTGTGTTACCGGCTTCTAGTGAAATGCCACATATACCAACCTCTCAAACAGTGGCTCCGCCGTCTTCACCAGCTTTGTCGCCAGCGTCGACCGAAGTACCTGCTCCATCTCCATCCCCTATTGTCTCTACAACTGTGGTGTGTACAGAAGGTGTCTGTACAACCATTCCAGTGCCTCCTGTACCAACCTCTCAAACAGTGGTCTCACCTTCTTCACCAGCTATATCACCAGCGTCGACTGAAATACCTGCTCCATCTCCATCCCCTATTGTCTCTACAACTGTGGTGTGTACAGAAGGTGTCTGTACAACCATTCCAGTGCCTCCTGTACCAACCTCTCAAACAGTGGTCTCACCTTCTTCACCAGCTATATCACCAGCGTCGACTGAAATACCTGCTCCATCTCCATCCCCTATTGTCTCTACAACTGTGGTGTGTACAGAAGGTGTCTGTACAACCATTCCAGTGCCTCCTGTACCAACCTCTCAAACAGTGGTCTCACCTTCTTCACCAGCTATATCACCAGCGTCGACTGAAATACCTGCTCCATCTCCATCCCCTATTGTCTCTACAACTGTGGTGTGTACAGAAGGTGTCTGTACAACCATTCCAGTGCCTCCTGTACCAACCTCTCAAACAGTGGTCTCACCTTCTTCACCAGCTATATCACCAGCGTCGACCGAAGTACTACCTGTTCCGTCCTCTCAAACTGTTGCTCCACCTTCATCATTGCCGCCGTCATCTGTTTCATCTTCTGTTCCCGCTACATCACCATCTCCGATGGTTTCCACAACTGTGGTTTGCACAGAAGGTGTTTGCACCACCATTCCAGTACCTCCCGCACCGAACTCTCGGACTGTTGCTCCACCTTCTTCACCACCTGTGTCACCAGCTTCAACTGGAGTACCTGCAACATCGCCATCCCCCATTGTCTCTACAACGGTGGTTTGTTCAGAAGGTGTTTGTACTACCATGCCAGTACCTCCTGTGCCGTCCTCGACTATCCCGGTATCTCCCTCTACTGCTTCCCCAATCTCGCCTGCTCCAGCGTCTACAAAAGAAATGCCAACCTCTCGCTTGCCCAGCATCTCAATGACTACCGAAACATCCGTTGTTTGCTCAAAGGATATATGTACCACATTGATAACGACTGTTCCTTGTAGCACTATTACCCCTGTTTTACCTTTGTCCTCCTTGACGACAGTAGCCACCCAATCATTGACTGCATCTTCCATAATAACTTCGGCACAAGCTGCTATGTCGACAACCGTGGTCTGTGCAGAGGGCACTTGTACGACGAAATCTGTTCCAGCCTCTACACAATCAGCTGAGACAGGTGCTTCTATCGTTTCTTCCATCTCTTCATTTGGAGCAGTTTCTCCAACTATTGAATCGACCCCCTCCCCAGCTTCCACTTCAGTCTCAGTGCCTGAAATTATCCTGAGCACTTCAGTTTCTTCAACGCCTGTGCCCTCTTCGGCGTTACCATCATCTAGTGTCCTTATGACAACTCAGACTACGGTTTCTTGCTCGGAGAATGTTTGTAGCACAGTTGTTCTTACTACTCCTTGCACGACGCCTACGACAGCCACATCTTCTCAACAGCAATCTCGACAAGAAACGACTCTAGCTGAATCTAGTGCCAGTGACGTTACTGTATCCAGCAGTCCTACTACTACAATCAATATGGAAGTGTGCACTGAAGGTGATTGCTCGACGATGCCACTTTTGGCCCCTACGCAAGCTTTGTCGAGTATAGTTAAGTCTTCTTCTACAGCTTTGTTGACCACCTCTACTGTACCTGCTGTTATTTGCTCGGGTGAAGAATGTACAACACTGCCTGCTAATATCTCCCCAGGTAGTACTGCGCCTATAACAATATGCTCTGGACCAGACTGTACAACGGTTGCTGCCACGGATCATTCTGGTACAGCTATTCCTGTTACGGAGAAGGTTATCACTATCAGTACGATTCGACCATCTACTACGTGCAGTGATTCCATTTTCACGATTGCTAAGACAGGCATTTTGCTGCCTGGTCCAGCTCTTCCAGTTCCCCAGACATTAAAGACGAGTAAGACACCAGCTACATTGGTACCACAACCGCGATCACCTACGACAGACAGTCATCAACAATACTCTGTACAGACCCAAACCGGAAGTCCTGTTTCTGTACCAACAGGAGTTGTTGTGCCAGGTGCACAAGCTCCTGGGTCTGCCAGTGCATTATCAAGTGTTCCTGTTTACGCACCAAATACAGCATCCTTGTCGGCGCCCTCTTCTCTAATACCGATAAGCAATCTTGCACCTACGACGGCTCCTGCCCCATGTTCTGGTAGTGAGTGTGAAACAGCTGTCATTGAGGAGTGTCATACTTGTACTGAGAGCTTAGCAACACAGGTAGCATCTTGTGTTGGAGAGGAATGTTTTGAGTCTGGTCTATCCATACCAAGTGCACCATCTGTTCCTGCCCCTTCAGCTGGAAGTGTTGTACAGCCAACTCCATCTCTGGCTTCTGCTCCATCCAGCATTTTGAATCCTTCGCTACAGTCAGTTCCCGCTGCCCCAAGTCTTTCACCGGCTGCTTCATTGGAATCTTCACCTTCACCAGTAGAAACGTCTTGTGTTGGAGAGAATTGTGTTCCACAATCCATTCCTCCAGTGCCTTCGACAGAAAGCCCTTGTTCTGGTGCCGAATGTGGTGCATCCCAGACTCCTCAGGGTGAAGTGTCTTGCACTGGACCAGATTGCTCTCCATCAGCACCTGTGCCAGTTCCTCCTCCAGCTGAAAGCCCATGTGTTGGGCCCTATTGCTCTGCACCCCCAGCAGGAGATATACCCCCTCCGGCCGTAGAAACTCAATGTACCGGAGACTCTTGTCCATCAGTGGCCCAAAGTAATGATGCCAGGCACTTATTTAAGGACTCTACGCATTGGAAGGCTGGAATTGCCTGCATAGGTGCTATGATAGTTCTGTTAGTTTAAACAGAACTATTTTTCTCCTATTTATTTCTTTTTTTATTTTCTATTGGATTTCTATTGGGTTCCATTTGTCAAATATTTGGAGCCTTTATAAAAACATCATTACAGTGAATTAATGGAGTGGTAGAGTTGGTGATAATATAACTACGGTTATGTGGACACAATCTTTTTTCTTTTCGATTTATTCATTTGTTAAACTTTCAGTCATTATTTTTTATTATTTCTTTCATAAAATTAGAAAAACATTTTCGTATTATATATATATATTAAATTAAATTAAATTAAATTAAATTATACATATAAGTCCTAGCCAGGTTTAAAGAAGTCGGATAACCCTAGCTTTCCATTGGAGGTGTCCTTGGTACTTTTTTCTTTGTTTTTGGCCAGTAAGTACAGCAGTGAACTTTTGGTTTTACGGTCTTTAGCACGCTTCTTTGCTGAATTGACAAGTGAAGCACTGGCTTTGACAGAAGTGGTGGTCTCTTGATAGGTTTTCCTTTTCTTTTGGTCTTGATCGACGGTCGCGGGTCTGGCTAAACCGTCAAACTCTCGCTTCTTTAATATCGCTTCATTTGTTGCAGTTCTCGGTATAGAAAATGATGGCGAAGCATTTTCCAGTTCGAAGATTGATATACCACTACACGACAAACATTGATAAACTAAATCCATCTTTCTGTGAAAATTCAATTGTCTACTATTGTTTTCCATTGAACCGGTATGGCTGGTATTCTTCTGAAGCCTCGTATGGCTGGTATTCTTCTGAAGCCTCTGCTGCCTGCGAAGCCGAGCTCTTTTAGAAAGTCCACCGAACTTTCTAAGCGGATTACCCAGTGTCATTCTGGTAGTCACTGTTAATCCTGGAATCCAAGGAATGCAACATTCAGGGCAAGTTAGCTGCTTATGGGCACTATCGGGTAACCTGATAGAGGTTTCTTTAGCAATTTGGAAACATCGAAGCTGAAGAGCCTGAGATATTGAAGATAGTGCTACTGATCTCGCCGACTTATAGAGGTGGGTTATCTTGGCCTGGTCCTTATCCAGCATGTTTAAGTTGTTTGATGAATCGAGTGGGTTAATGAACATAAATATTTGATATTTATGTTGGTCACGTGTTCTCGATTGGGTGTAGTAGATCAGGAAAGTAGGCAGCATATAAGGATTAAAATATAGACCACAAGCTCATTAGTCTGGTATATATAAAACCACAGACTTTTTCTTCTTTGTATCACTTTCGACTTCCTATCACATGGATTCATTTCATAAATATACTAGGCTACTCGTTTCATAGCTAACTTACTCGAGCTGTTGGTGCTCACTTTTTAGCGGAAATATCGCCGATGCGGACCGCGGTTGCTTCTGTAAGAAAAAGACATAATAAAAGTAGACCAAAAAAGGCTGATGGTACCTACGTTCGGCATTAAAATTAGGTTCTGCTAGCCTGAGCCTCTTAAGCGGGTGCCAGTCTGGGGTAACTGCTAATTCAATCGTCTCCCTCCCTGTGGCATTGCCGTTCAGCCCTGAACTTATTCAACAACCTGTCAATTGATTAAGTACCGTAGCGGAATGACAACCTCTCCATCAATACTCATGTAGCATAATATAATTGACAATAAATAAGTACATAAATAAAGCAAAAGTAAAGCAAAAATAAATAGAGAATGTTACACCTGGGTCATATTCGAGATGATCCAAAACTACGCCTTCCTAGGAGACGTCCGCCTATTCACCGACACGGACGCAAGCGGGTCTCGGTTTTCGGATTGCAGAATAACATCAAATGAAAGATTTCCTTGCTGCACTCGCTTCGATCTCGGTGTGCGGAGGACGCATGACGAAGGGGTCGACGGGGTCGTAGGTCTAGCACAAGGCGAGTCCGAATTGGCCTTTCTTTGTTTAGACGGTGATAACGAGCAATCTGATTGAAACCGACGCTTTTTTTGTGGTGTCCGGGGCGGAGAAGGAATACCACCATCAGTACTATATTTGCAATTCTCTTTATCCATGTCTGTATAGTCTTTCTTAACATTGATGCCATTGATTTTTGTTTGGATAGTAAAGAAATCAGGAACTTGGACTTTCAAATCGGCCACCCAGCTGTCCGAGTCGCCCTCTATATAAAAGTCAATCACATCGCTCCACATGGATTGGCCCAATTCTGTCATATTCACCAGTATGACAAGACCACCTCTTTCTTTGACCACCTTGGCCATAGTCTTTACTAGCTTGCGGATACCCGTCACTTTCAACGACGTTCCGGATATAATTAAAAAGTCTGGCTTTGATTTCATGTCTCGGGCTGTACATTGACCGATCACGTCGCCATCGGAATGATTTTCTCCATATAGCACGATATTCGGCCGTAAGAACCCTACTCCAGTGAATCGTTTGCCTGCACATGTTCGTTTTTCCTGAACATCAAAGCAATTAGGACACACTGGAGCTTCTCCGCGATCTAATATACTCTCACTTTCAGCAGTCCACGAGTACGTACTGGAACATGCCATGCATTTCAAACTATTAATATCACCGTGAAGCTGGATCACGTCTGCTGATTGAACTGCACAACCTCCACGGGCTCGACTACTTCCACCATACTCGCCAATTGACAGCCCCTCTTGAGTTTCTAACCCATCAATGTTCTGGGTATAACATCTCAACAGCTTCCCCCTTTCCTTCAAATGCTTGATAAACCCGTGTGTGGCCGTGGACCGTGCGGCTAGCACGCGCTGCCGGAGCGCCGCCATGAACGTGAAGAAGATGGATGTTGAGCTTTCCGAGCTGAACAGAATAACATCGAACAGGTCTTTACCTTTTACCACGGCGTTTGGGTATTGGTGTTTTACTAAGTTGTATAATCCGTCTTTAGATCGAAAATCCTATATATATGTTGTGTTAGTTTGGGTACTTTTTCTGTTTCTATATTTTACGGCTAACGACATAACCATATAACTTCAGTTCTACTTACTGGAATACCAGCATTACAAGAAATGCCTGCACCCGTCACTACAACCACCTTTTTGGACTTGACTAAAGTTCTAGCAATTCTTTGTAGCTCATCTCTGACTTTGTCATCTGTTGAGTTTAATCCTAATTTGACTGTCATGATATTGTTGGATGTAAACAAGCTTCGAGTTTAAATTGTGCTTTGTTGATGCTTGTTATTCTCTACCTTCTGTTTTTTTATCGAATAGTACCATCAATCTTTAAAAGAGCGTGTAGATTGACAGGTAGCAGTTGCAAATGAACGAGTGACAACTGAAAGGAAAATGAATAAATGACGGACCTAATGAGTGATAAGTACAAAGAATGAAAAGCGGCAGGCTGGAATTCTCATGTTATCGTTGCATTTTTGTCGATTTCGGTAGGGTATATATACACTGTCGGTTCCCGCCGTACCATGCGGATATCGCGTCCAAACGCGATTTCGGTGGTCCCTTTTGTCGTTGACACCTGCATACAGGAAGCGTCCACGCATAGCACAATAAAAACAAACAAACCCTTAACTTGGCAGTATACAGCTATTGCCAGGCGGCAGATCAGGGGTAGGCAGGCAGGCAGCATCGTCTGGTCATTAGTACGATACGATCTTTTCAGAAAGCTTGAGTGGGTGTATAATTCTATGACAGATTAAGTGAATGCTGAGTTTAGGAACGATTCACTGATCCGGCAAATTTGTAAGTCAAAGCCAACTTCCACGTGACGTGGAATGGCCCCGGCCCCAATCTATCTGAACCTTGATCTGATCGACTACTAAACCAATCTATATATTGTCGAGTGCGGCGGAAATTGAATGCAAATCAATCAACTGCGCCGATAGAGCTGGCATCAAAAGACGAGAGACGGGATTACGCGAGATAGATAAATAGGCCCGAGAAGTCTGGCAGTTCGCAAATTTAATAATTTTTTTTTGGGATTTTCTGAATATAGAAACAATAATCACCAGAAACCAAGGCGAAGAAAGTCAAGATAGATGGCCAGTGAACAGCAGCGTAGGGACAGTGCTGTGACCTCGGTCACCATATCGTCAGGAATAGAGTCCCCGCTAGTCCATCTAGAAAGAGGTCCATTGAGACCCAAAGTATTTAGTTTATATGAAAAGCTTTTTGTTGTAAGTTGGTCAGCCCCCCATAGAAAGGGGTATGTCAGTGCTCAGCTAACACCCAATCTAGGCCTCAAGTACTGGAAATTATTCCAAGCCAGACAGTTATTGGTCCGAGTTTTTCTTGCTTCGATGTAACCAAGTGGGATTGTACTCTATACTGGATGGTGCTTCCAGTGAGATGATGTTAGCAAGGAAAGAGGTCACCCAGGAGTTGTTTGAGCATGCATTGGAATATTTAGGAAGCTCGGATTATGCCATGGTCGAGAATTCGTTGCTGGTAAGTGCTTGACAGACTTGTATCCCCCTTTTTCTCTAATAACTAACCCGACAACGTAGATCCTGTCGGTATACTTTCAGAGTATCTTCAATAAGACCTTTGTAAGTTACAGTACAGACATTATCTCGACTATTGCTGGCTTCGAGAAAATTGATAGAGTGTTTCCGACCTTTTTAGGCATTGTCAATATGATTATTCAAGAATGCCCCATTCTATCAATAAGAGTCCTAGCCATAAGAACCACCACAATTGTGGCTGGAGGCGTGTACCAGACCAGCTTAGCATCGTATTTTTTGCACAAAAATCTATTTGGTGCAATAATGAAGTTCGTTGGCGATGACGAGGCTAGATTATATGTTGGAGATGCATTTAGTTTGCTAGGTATTTTAGCAAGCTATGATAAGTTGGAAGGGTTGAATCCGTATCAAGTGAGATTTGCTGATTTCGTAGACAAATCAACCATGCTCGGCATTATTCAAGCTTCAGGCGGAGCTTGGAGTATTAGTGTGGAAAAGTATACAAATCCAGCATTTAGAGGGTATTTGCTAGGGTCTGACAGTGCAACTGGTAGTGCAGGGTTTGGAGGCAATATTGTATCTTGGATTGGCGGTGGACTGGGAGAGCTGGGAGGACTGTTTTGGAGAAGAGGAAGCACTGGAGCCGACAAGAGCGAAGTGTACAGTCCAAGCTCACTGTCGCCTTCTGCGACGCCCCTCGAAGAAGAGCTTCCACATGCAACAATGTCAATTCTACTGGCTATTTATGAGTTTATTCATGCGAACAAGATGTTCTGTAGACTACTGATCGAGTCACCATGTTCGAATGTTCAACGAAGACGAAGTAGTGTGAACGGCGCAAATGCTAGTACCGCCACTGACAATAAATCACCGCCGCCTTTTGTGCTGTTTATCTCATTGTGCTCCTACTTATTACAAAATCAGCATAGAACTATGAGGGCTAGTAGCTATGCCAGACTGTCATTATTAATTCTGAGAGTCTTGGTTGAAGATTCCACAATTGTTTCGAAACAACTACTCCGTGAGGACTTGCAGTCGACAATCAGCTTATGCAGATTGAGAAATCCGTCATTACCATTAGTTAGCGGTAACATGTCACTTTTAAATGGCATATTAGATTCACTTCTTGGATGCATTCGATTTAATATGAAGCGAACTACCGATTACGAAATGTATAATCTGACATTAAAGGTGCTATTCCAGATTATTGCCTCATTGCGATCGTCAAAAATAAGAGTTAGCTATCACTGGACCGAAGTGTGGAAATCGATCATCTCGTTTATAAAGTTCATTAATGGCCATCCTCCAAGTGGTGGATCTGTGTCGTCCAACCAAGCACAAGAAGCACATGAAACAGCCGATTTGGCAGCATTGGTAATAGCTACCTTACTTGTACACGGGGAAACCATTCTTCCTGATAACCATCAATATGACGATTTGTTTTATAGGGTTGTTGAGTCAAGTGACGAATTCACTAAACTAAAGAGAATGTATGATCTGGAGAAGTCTCCTTCAATGGCGGTAATCCTCACAACTATCAACCATTACGCGTCGCTTTTGCAGCCAACTGGACGTAATGCACTATCATCTGAACAAGTTGCGGAAACGATTAAAAAAGGATATCAGACGCTTTCACTCTTTCAATATGCAAGCGAATTTTCATCAAGTGAATCAACCAGGAAAAACCTGCTCTACGATAGCCTACCATTTTATAGAGAATCGGACGAGCGACTGTTTCTAAAAAAAATCACCAAAATTGTTATCAATGACACACAATTACTTTATCATCAAAAGGTGGAGAGTTAACATAAAAGAAAGAAACTTGTAAACACGAAACATGACTTATATATACCTCTTAATTAACTGCATTTATATATAATATAATATTGTGCTTTGAACTGTACATTCAAATAAAAAACTTGAACTTTTTTTTTTTTAAAAAAAAACAACAAACTGTGTACAAACTACAAAAATCACCTCCTCATGCTTGACTATTGACAGCCAATTCCATAATAAGCTTTGTAGCTAAATGCAGAAATGGATATGCGGAAAATGAGTCGAACTCGGGGATTCTAGCGGCAGATCCGGTTACATGGGCAGTGGTGCCATCGGGATTCTCCCATCCATCGAACTTGAAATCAACAAGATAATTGTTTTGCTCGAGCTGATAAAGCTGAATGCGCATTTTCATGAGTTCAGTTGTCTGCAGTTCTTCGGAATTCGGGCTCGTAGAAGTGGCAGTTGTACTAGGATTAGGAGTAACATCACCGGAGCTAGCAGCAGTTTGTTGGGGAGTGTTCTCTTCAGAAGTGGTTGCTGAAGAATACGAGGCAGTAGCAGTTGCCGAATCGATTATTAATGAGGAAGCATGCGAGAGCGCAGTATTTTTCGATGGCAATCCACACTTCCATCGAACATGGATGGTCCACAAGTCATCATCCGGAGGCTTGGCCCACTCGGCACCAAGATTTCGTAAAGCACGATAGATCTCTCCCATTACGTCGAGTGGATATGATCTAGATCTAATGCCGAAATGCCATCTTGTTTTTGATTTCTTGGTCGATATGGGGTTCAATTTCTTGGATGGAGTGATTCCATAAGCAATCATATTTGCCCGATGATAAGCGGGTAGAGAGGTTGGTAAGATTGCAATGGTGGTATGAGGGGTAGACAGCGAATTTGAATCAAGAGCAATACCACCACCAGGCTGGAACCGTTTATCAAATGTAAGAGTTGGAGGGTTTCCTCTACCATAAGGTTTTCCGGTATTAGAGGAAATAGGAGTACCAGGAGTAGATGTGGTTGTTGCGGTAATAGTAGGGGTAGAAGTGCGGGAAAGAGCCTGCTTAATATCAGCACCTTCTTCCGGATGCTCACTCAAATATCTATCAATGTCATCTTTCTTGAAGTGAATATCACCAGACGCTTGATGATTGTCTCTTAACAAATAATAAGCATCTCTAATTTCACTGCCATTATCATCAGTGCTTTTTAACGCTTCGTAAACCTGTTCTTTATCATAACCCATGGTCTTGCCAAGAGATGTCACGATAGAATCATCAACTTCATCGCTTGCTTTATTCGTTTCCTTTCGCTTCTTTTTATCTTCCTCATCAACTTCCTCTTGTTCGGGAGGTGGTAGTAAATAAGTCGCAATGCCTACTTTGAACCACGGATCTTCCATAATCTCTTGTACAGTAATACGGTTAAGTGGATTTACAACCAACATTCTTTGTAGTAAATGCTTTGCACCAGCAGATAAAAAGTTGGGAATAGTATACACACCGCCGCTAATCTTCTTAAATAAAACAGGGATAAACTCATCATCAAAAGGCAATCTGCCACAGAGCATGACATATAAAATAACACCACAAGACCAAACATCGACTTCGGGTCCGGCATAGAGTTTACCAGAGATAACTTCGGGAGCAGCATAGTTAGGAGATCCACAGGAAGTTTTCAAGAAATTGCCATCGGTCATGATATTGGATAAACCGAAATCGGCAATTTTCACATTGAGATCCTCATCCAGTAACAAGTTCTCTGGCTTTAAATCTCTATGGACGATTTTATGACGATGGCAATATTCTACAGCCGAAATAATTTGTTGAAAGAACCTTCTTGCTTCATCCTCACGCATTTTGCCTCGCTGGACTATATAGTCGAACAATTCATTGCCGGCAAACTCGATAACCATGACGATCTCATCCTTTGACTTAATAACATCGTACAATTTAATAATATGAGGGTGTCTTAATAGACGGAGATACGAAATCTCTCTTTCCACTCTTCCTTGCATATCTGACTTTGCCAGGGTCTTTCTATTAATAATCTTTAGAGCGACTCTAGCATGGGTTGCCATATGGTATGCCAGTTTAACCTTGCCGAAAGAGCCTTCGCCTAACGTTTTAATGATTTGATATCTACCAATTCTACCACCGGTACCAGCTTCATGGCCAAAAGAAGGCATTACATCAGCACTGCCATGAGTAGCTGGCGAATTTGAATGAGACATGGCGTGGTGGTTTTAAGGCTGTAAACAATTAAATGGCTCGATCGATCGACGGTGTAAATAGGTAGATTGGAGAAGCGGTCTCTTCTTTGGCAACAAATGCTAATATGATGGATGACAATTATACTTGCAAACGTCAAATGAGTGTAAAGGCGGTCCTTGTTTTGAATTTGTTGTCGTTGAATAGCGTTGTGTGGAGGAGGAGGTAGTGGTGAGGGTGGTTGTTAGATATTTGTTACGTCGTCGTCCTTTTTTGGTTTTGCAGTCAAATTCCCAATCGCTCTTTTCATCTTGTTCTCTGTTAGTCTGGATACCTGGTCATAATCATATGAAGAGTATCATTGGGGGAATTATTCTAAAATGCAGGGTTAGATATGTTATTAAAGGGGTATGAATATACGGCTGCATAAGTTGTTTGGTTTTGATAGGTTGACTTATATTCGTTTGGGGAAGAGGCTGTTTAGTAGGTGTATTCTTGAGCTATAAAATGTATCAGACTAAGTAACCAACCGTATTGTTATAGGAGTATATGTGCGCTTTCTATATTTTATAATTGAGTATGAATATGACAAGGATTAGTGAGTGAGGAAGGAGTAGAGAAACAGTGATGGTAAAGATCGGATATGTAGTTTGAATTTGTTCATTTGCGAGTTATTAATTGTCGATAGAAGAGCCGCGTCAAGTGTGTTCTGTAGAGACTCGTCAGGTATCCTAACAAACCGATTCTTGGGGCCTAGAAGAAGCCTGTCTAGTTCCACCTTTTTTGGAAAGCGGCCTGCATAGAACGGCCCATCATTATACCGTTCCATGCCGACGCATTTTTCGGGAGACCGAGGATCTAATGGAGATGAACTGAGATGCTACGGATATGCTTGTAACATGTCGATCTGCACTTCGAGATAAGCGGTAGTCAGGGGGGGGGGTCCTTATCGTACTTAGGCGAAGAGCTCGAGGAGGCTGTCAATCTGTAAACTTAGAAAATATGGAACTCAATCATCTCTGCGGACAGCTAATAATAATTCAATACACTAGACGTTGGAACTTTGAGGCCATTGAACAATTCTGGCAGATATTGACGACATGCGTCCGAACAGGAAATACGGAACCGAGTTTAACTCCATCACGGTTGTCATTTACATATCACACATTGTTAAGAGCCAATTGAGTATCTGCACATCATCTCCATTCAGCCTGATGAGAAGAAACGAGTATCCTGCAAAGTAATGAGTGGTCCTGGCCCTCAATTTAATGAAACATCAACTGACCATTAGTAAGAATCCGCCTACTAGTACTAGTGTTCGATTCGTAAAACTACCTCCACTTAATTACAGCACTAGATTACACGTAATCTCACGTTGCTGAAGTTCGGCGTCTCTTTCTGGGAGCAGCATTTTGTGGAGATGGTCCATCGAAATCCAGGTACGGCTTCTAAGATTTTCAGCTTTAACACCTCTTCATTCAGTCCCTGCTTGAGTAAGCGTGGTGCGATCGAGCAAGCCTTGCATGATAAGCGTCGCAAGGTTTTTTTGCTTACATCAAAACCCCGACGTGGCTGACGGCTTTAGGCAACGGCAACGGCATCGGCACAAATAATGCCGATGAAGAGAGAAAGGTCTCTCCATATAACAGCTGCTAACTCTGCTGGGTCTGACACACGATAGAGGGTAGAGCAGCAATCAAGAGAGAACAATTACGAACAGAGACCATGATCAAAATCAGAAATACAATGAAAAACCACCAACGGCTCCGTTAAGATAAGCCGCGAAACCTGGCGTCCTTGTTCGATGGCTCTTACCAATTTACCGGTAGATCCGACAAAGCTGCCTACTGTCGGCGTTCAAACAGTCAAGTTCCACGGTTGGGAGGAGAAGCCAGAACGATGCCCTGCTGCGGACCGGGAGACAGCAGGAAAATCTCTACCAGCACTTACTGAAACCTGGGTTAGGGTCGACGGGGACCCGCTAAATGTTAACTCCTAAGTCCTCCAGGAGGCAGAAAGAGGAAAAACGACGGACTAGAAACAAATGCCACCGGGCGCTGGAAAAAAGAAATAAGCACCGGAAGAAAATCCGTCCTGTCGGGGTTCCGACGAATATATAAACAAACTTAAACTTCTGTTTCCAAAAAAAAAAACCTGAACCAGCAAATAAACTAATTATCTATTTTGTGCGTGACGGTTGTGAAGATATATAGGTTTCGTGGAAAGATATCGTATTAGCATTTCAAGATAAGACTAGTAAGTATACAAGACGAGTCGGTTCGAATCACGAGTGGTCAACTAACAAATGTAAAAAGTATTGAATAATGTCAGAACCTATCAGCTCAGAGTCGGTTGAAGGAGATTCCGGATCCCATCATGAATTTGATAAAAACGAGGGCTTAGCCACCGAAAAGAAGAGAGCGGAGACCAGTTCCCAAGACAGTGGAGATGATGTCGAAGGCGGCATGGGACCACGAAAGTTCTATGGAGAGGATGGTGATGTTGAAGCGAACATTCCCATAAGTCGAACCGGCACTAATATTTCTGAAGAAGCCAATGCTGAACAAGACATTATCGCCCGTATCTTAACTGGTGCATCCAGAAGGTCTAATAAACCCACGCCTAAAATGGGTGGTGATAGAGACTATCCACCATTTCTCGACTATGATAAAGACAAATACAAGGTCGAGTTTGATGGACCAGATGATCCAATGCATCCTCATAACTGGCCTCTAAGGAAGAAGTTGCCCATTTGCTTTTGCTTAGGGTTTACTACTTTCACTGTTGCTTGGGGTTCAGCTGTTTTTGCTCCTGCAGTTGAAGAGATAATGTCCATTTTCCATGTTGGCTTGACTGTCTCCATTCTGGGAGTCTCTTTGTACGTTATGGGATTCGCTTCGGGACCCATTATGTGGGCTCCTCTGTCTGAATTATATGGTAGAAAGGCCCCGACTATTGTTTCGATTTTCGGTTTTGCTGTTTTCAGTTTCGGAGCTGCCACGGCTAAGGATTTCCAGACTCTTATTTTATGTCGATTTTTCGGCGGCTTCTTCGGTGCTGCTCCGTTGGCAGTAGTGGCAGCTGCTTTTGCTGATATGTTTGGCAATGCAACGAGAGGACGGGCTATCACTGTCTTTTCCTTGATGGTATTCTGTGGCCCTCTTTTGGCACCCATTATTGGTGGTTTCATTGTGAATTCGTATTTGGGATGGAGATGGACCGAATATATTACTGCTATCATGGCCTGTGCTGCTTTAGTGGCGGATCTTTGGCTCTATGAAGAAACATACCATCCAATCATCTTGGCAAACAAGGCCATGTTGAT
Source organism: Sugiyamaella grinbergsii (assembly GCA_030579895.1). NCBI lineage: Eukaryota > Fungi > Ascomycota > Dipodascomycetes > Dipodascales > Trichomonascaceae > Sugiyamaella > Sugiyamaella grinbergsii. The sequence goes on along the minus strand of JAKTRT010000089.1, from coordinate 6,412 downwards.
TAGAAAGGCCACTGGTAATCAACTGATTTACGCAACTCAAGAACACGTCGAGCTTGATTGGAATGATCTTATCACCAAGAATTTGACTCGTCCTCTTCGCATGCTTGTAACTGAGCCCATTATTCTCCTCATTACAATCTATACTGCTTTTATTTACGGCATTCTTTACCTGTGTTTGGAAGCTTATCCAATCATTTTCAGTGCCTATGGAATGAAAGGAGGAGTGGTTGAACTTCCATATCTCGGTCTACTTATTGGTGTTGTTCTTGGAGGATTAACGATTGTTTTCTTCTTCGAGCCCAGATATAACAAGGCCCTTGCGCGAAATGGAGGCAAACCTGTTCCTGAAGAACGACTTCCTGCTATGATTGCTGGAGCTGTTGCGTTCCCCATTGGTATTTTCTGGTTAACTTGGACTGGTAACTATCATGAACATGTCCACTGGGCCGTTCCAGCTGTCTCGGGACTTTTTATTGGCTACGGACTAATTTCCATCTTCCTCCCGGCCATCAATTATATTGTTGATTCCTATCTCTTTTTCGCCGCCTCTGCGCTTGCGGGAAATACTTTCCTCCGGTCGTCTTTCGGAGCTGCTTTCCCTCTGTTCAGTGTGCAAATGTTTAAAAATCTTGGTACAAACTGGGCTGGTACTCTTATTGGGTGTCTTGCTGTAGCACTCGTACCAGTACCAGTTCTTTTCTACATTTACGGAAAGAGGCTAAGAGTCAAAAGTAAGTTTGCTTTTGACCTTTAAAATATGGTATTCATATCCCCGACAACACCCCCCTTAGAACACATTTTGCATAGGTAGAGAGACACTTCTTTTTTTTTTGGCATATATTGTTAATATTTATAATAATTCTAATAATGAATACTAATAATAATACCCTATTAAATATTACTACATTATTTTCGTTTTTACCTTAACTGGGCTCTGCTCAGACAAGTACAGCTTTGTTTGTTTATAACACTTTGGGCACCAGGACCGATAAAAAATATAATTTAAAAAGACAAAAAGAAAAAATAAATACTGATACAAACTAAATATAAAATATATTTCTCTATGGATGCACCTTTTTCGCCTTGGCTTCTTTAGCAAGTCGAATACCTTCGTGAACCTCGCGTAACGGGTATACAGGTCCGTAACCATCGCAAACCGCCTTGTCTTTGATGTACTGAACTACAAAACTGATATCCACATCTTCAGCAGACATGACGGGATCCTCCATGAGCATCTGCCACACAGTGCCAGCGCCTAACATAGTCTCCCCATGTCGACGTTCATAGACGATATACGACGGTTGGAGTTCTCCGTCACCAGGCGAAGCATCGGCCGACTCTTCGTGACCATCTAGAAGACTGGCGTAAAATTGATGGCTGGGGAATGTAGCTTGTTGAGGGACAGGTGGTGCATGATTAGTACTACTCGAATCCGAATGCTGAGAAGAGCGAAGAACTTGATTCTCCGTCCTCAACACCGTATTCTCTTGTGCTAGTTTACTGTTCTCTTGTGTCAACTTTTTGACGATTTCATCTGATTCAGCCAGTTTAATTTCTAGCTCTCGAACTCTCTGTTCTTTTCGCTCTCGGAAGGCTCTCTGGGCAGCTCGATTCTGTGCTTTTCGTTTAACTTCCGAATCATCGACGGCAGTTCCAGATAAGTGCATTCCTCCATTTATAGCGCTCATAATTTCATCTTCACTTTTAATTGGGATCGAAAATGACGATGAACTGTTATTTCCACCGCCAGGTGCAACTGATGAATGCCCGGACTCCGAAGAATCAGGAGATGGAATCAAAGGATTTACAAAATAATGTTGGTTTGACGTAGAGTGAGAGCTATGTGGTGGAGATGGAGCATTAGAATTCTCGATTTGAATAGGAGATCCAGGTGCTTGGTTTCCGTTGCCTAAAATTTTATCGCATTCCACCCAATCTATAGCAGATGGATCGGTGGGGTCTTCTGGAAGAGCAAACGAATTCCCGTGTGATAAATCTGGGAACTGTTTTTGAAAGTGTCCCTGGATAGGCGTCTGGTCGTAGTAGAAAGTAGACATGATGGATTTAGTTGCACGAGTATACGAGAGAGTTCTGGCTTTAGCAAAGCGTCTAGACTGCTTGGTAGAGTGTTACTAGTATATGCTTTCAGATATTTCGCTTGAAAAGGATACTAGTATCGGTTGCTAATGCTTAGAAAGAATTATCTAACGAGAATCGTATCAAGCTTGAGTAATTAAAGGAAAGGTTGAGATGGTGGTTTTTTTTGGGGAGTGGGGTGGGGGGTTTCTTCCTTATAGTAAGAGTTGAAAGCAGGCTTAGCAATAATTTTCGTGAACAGCCTTGACGTATGTTTTGATATCGATACTTCTGCCGCTATCTTGTATTCCGGATATATGTATAGATGTAATTTGAATTTGTGCTTGTCAGTAAGGCCTAACAGCTTAATAATATAATATGTACCTAATGTAATGCCGGGAGCGTTGAAATAGTGGGCGGGATAATTTGAAATATTTCGCAAATAACGGATAGTCCAGGACTGGTAGACAAATAAAAAAAATATTCCGGTTACCAGGCTGTATCATTTGTTAGCGATAAGGTACAACTTTATAAGTCACAAAGATTTCAAGATGTTTAGCCGAAGCCGTCTACCCGTGGGTATCGGTCGGATATGTAACAAAGAAGAAAACCGGTACTAGCACGTACGCCCTTTACGTTCTGTTAAAGTTTACGAACAATGTAATACGTCCATCATCTGTCTGAGCAGATGTACGGCCAGTTTTTAAGCTTACATTATTTGACTAAACAGCGGTCTCGATCTCCGATGTCTGCTTCAGTGTTTTTGGGATATGGGTCAGCAAGTGTCATAAGCGAGTGCTCGTGGGTCGGTCGTAAAGAGGCTGCGGCGCTTTGAACCAGGGGTCGCTACGCAAGTGATGTTTTAGCTTGAAATTAGCTTTGTTCTCGGAAATTCGTTTAACCCTGAACTTCTTTTAGTTTGAAATGTCGGTTTGGGCCATAGGAAACGCGCATTTAGGGAACAACGGGAATGGGATGGGACGCACGGCGAGTCTCCGGTTAGAATATTCTGCCAGGTCATGTGATAAGGCTGGGGGACAGTGAAATAGGACGAATATCCACGATTGGCGGGGGTGGAGGATTTATTTATCCTTCACCTTCTTTAATGCTAACCAGAGCCAGAATGTCGGATCGTATCGATAAAAGTAAAAGGTCCTAGAGGCAGAGCCCATGTACCTGGATAATCTATCGCCCCCACGAGATAGCGGGTGTTAGACAAGTAACATAACAACGTTGCATTAGCGTAAGTGGTAGCTTGAGAGTAGTTTAAATATAACAATTATGGGCAATTCTAAACAATTGACATGGATGCAGAGGCAGGCATAAAGGGGAAACAAAGGAAATAAGAACACAAGCTGACAACGTATAATGCAGGAAGAAAAAAAAAAAAAGAAACTCACTGTACATAGATAACCGCACAAGAACAGAACAAAACAAAAACATTAGGTCTCTGGTGAAGGATACCGAGGCTTGCCCTTGCCAGTGCCAGTTGCTTCCGATATAAGAGGCGTTGTTTCTGTGGTTGGGCCGCTACGAGGACTAGATGCTAAGTTCGGCTGTGAGGTAGATGGTGAAAGACTAGTGCGGTCATGGTGGACAGACGGTGAATAAGCGGCGTTCTCAGACGTTGGAATGAGAAGTTCGGTCCTTGGAGGCTGGGTAACATCATGTTTGCAGATTGGACATGTTTTTTTCCGGAATATGAGCCATTTCGATATACAGTCAGCATGGAATTCATGATTACAAGGCAGCCTCATTACCTTGCTTGTTCCAGCAACGTAGTCTTCGAGGCAAATAATGCATTCTCCAGAACTAACCCAGATCTTCTCAGGCCGGCCAGCGGAAGAAGGAGGGGATGTACTGGCTCGGCGGTTAATTCGTATTGATAGTATTGATAGTGGGCCGGTCGATGGTTGCTGGCGGCCCCCAGACGGAGATAACAATGGAGACGCACCATGCTCAGTTGTACTAGTACTATTATTATCAGGCATGTTGTTGTTGTTGCTGTCATTATCAACCACACCGGTACTAGGGTCATTTGTAGACGGACTAACTGCCGTCGTTGAATGGTTTGTTAAGCTTGAGGTATTATCGTCGTTGTTGTCGTCGTCAGTTGAATTGTAGTTTTGCCATATTCTAGTTGGTAGTGAATCGACTAGTGACTTGGGTGCTCGCTCTTTCATTAGCCGATATCTGCGATGAAATAGAAGAATTCCGTAAATAATCGATAGTGAGCATAACGGACTGACCATAAGAAATACCACAGTATTCATCATGGGCGCCGAATCAGGCAATCTTGTAATCGTTATAGTCTCCAAGTTAGCCAATATATCATAAGACTCTCGCGAAACAAACGCAGACGGGATCTGGGCACTGTCAAATTCATCTCGAGTGTACATTGTGACTAGACCCCGATGATAGAAATTATCACCGACAACCACAGCTACCGCGCCCCACGATTGTAATGTAAGCACTTTTTCATAGAAGCCACATCCACCACGCTGAACAAGAGCGATTTTTTCTCTCAAATCTTCATAATCTTCGTCATATTCGCCCTGGCCTTCTTGTCCGGAACCACATGCTAATGAATGCACTACCGATAGCGATCCTGTGAACCCTCCGAATTTATTTTCGTCATTATCACCATCACCGTCATTATCATCAACAGGCTCATGCTTACAATCACCAATACTATCCTGTTCCTCGTTTGGGTGACCTTCTTTTAGTTTACCGGGAAACATCGGACCAAAAGCAGCCGGTCTAGCAGGAAGCGAGATATTATGCCCCGGAGAAGTGATGACTGCTGACATTGGCATTAGAACTGGGATTTGTGCGGTTGTAACCATGGAATGCTTATTAATGAGTAGCCCGAAGATGGCCATTGCCATAACAATGGTCATGGCAATGACCTTTGGGCTTAGTACGAGGCTCTGTCTAGAAGGCATTGATGGAAGTGTAGCAAGAGATTGGTCTTTTGCTAACAGATGTACAAAGTAGATCAAAAGCAATATCTAATAGACGATGGCTATAACACTTGCAGTAGTCGTAACCGTAGAATGAATATATGCGACAATGGATGTGATCCGGAGTACCCTAATGGTATGTTAGTATTTGTCGTTTTTACTATACATGGCGTGTGAAAATGAAATAACAAAAAAACCTTTTTGTAGCCTCTTATATTAGCGCTTATTACTCACCTGATTTCAAGCAATGAGTCAATGCAAAGAATCTCGCTTTTGCGTCGCCTTTTGTGTATAGTGAGTGGCGCGAGCCGGAACCGATACTATCAAGATAATGTCGGTAATTAATTGACTTATCACTTGAGAGAAGATGATGGCCAGTTCTCTATTTCTATATGACGACTGATGGGCGAATTCGGTTCGTTATTCTTCGTCTCACGGCCTTTCGGAGTCTTGTTCGTGTCACCAGTTTTTTCGGCTTTTTCTCCTTCTCCTTCTTCTTCGTCTTCGTCTTCGTCTTGGCTCGTCACTTTGATTCTTCCGGTCTACAAAACACCTGCTCTCTGGCGATAAAATGTCGTAACTGATGATTTTAGGGGTGGAATATTTAGCGTTGCGCCTCTACTACAGGGCTGTATATACCGCCTATTGGCACTAGTGTGCTCGCGAGATGTCTGGACGCTAATTAAACAAAGTAAACTGCTGATTTTGCTCAGTGGTGTGTTTTGCGCTTTCTCCACCATTGTACCCTCCCTTCTGTCTCATGGTGACTTCCACCCTAACCCACCGCTTCGGGGTTCGGGGAGCGTGACGTGCGGGCGGGAATGTACAAAAATGTCGAGGTGTTAGCAAATGGCCGGACGAGAGACTGGGGAGAGGCTATAAGAATGTCCCGGCGTTTGTAGTTGGGTGAAAATCAGCATTGATGGGTGTTTGAAAATGTTTACTATGTTAATATGACCCGGGGTAGTCAATGCGTCGTCGTCCGTAGTCGTATAATAGAAAGAACAATCTTCCTGCATACTGACAGGCAGTTATATCATGTGCTGACTCTGCTGCGTTCGTACAGCTGATATTGTACATAACCGATAGTCGCTAGAATGCGGTGCAGGTCTGTCGAAAGAGGTGATCTTGCAAAGGAGTCTAAACGCCGATAGAGGTAGACCAACTAAGACATAGAGCAAAGGACGGCAGGTGAAACAATCGAGCCGAAAATTCTGCTTGTAGTTGAAAGCGTTGGAGACTGGGGTTCTGCTACTGTTACTGCTGCTACTCCTTCTACTCCTACTCCTACTCCTACTCCTACTCCTACTCCTACTCCTACTCCTACTCCTACTCCTACTCCTACTCCTACTCCTACTCCTACTCCTACTCCT
>JAKTRT010000088.1:0-35039 GCA_030579895.1 Sugiyamaella grinbergsii | reverse complement strand
GCTCTGCCTCCGGCGGCCGGGCGCTGCCCGGACCCGTAGCTCCGCTTCGCGGAGACCACTACATGCCCCCCACCGCTCGCGAAGCGAGCACAACGGGTCCGGGCAGCGCCCGGCCGCCGGAGGCACACCCCCTACACCAGTAAATGTACAGTTTGTTTATTACAAGTCTTCTGCAGTTTCTTTGGCTTTGGACGCTTCTGCTGCGTGGAGCGCCAGGTTGCGGGCATGCTTGAAGCCCGGGCAGTCGAGATCCTGGACTTTGTCGACTTCGGCGTAAATGTGGTTTTTCGTTAAGACGTTGATGCGCACGCGGATGTCGCCTATTTCGCTGGACCACCGGGGGTCGCCCAGCTCGTTGCTGTAGATGGCGTCAATGATAATGTCCGAGCTGGTCAACACTCGGACCTCCGGCACATTGCGGACCCGGTTTAACGCCAGCGAGATGGCTTTGGCTTCGGCCCTGTTCCTATCTCGAGGCTCATCGGTGAAATAATAGCTGGCATTCCGCGAATCGTTGGGCCCGAAGTACGCTCCGTAGCCCGCCTTCCCATCTGCCAGCACACATCCGTCGGTGTAGATAACTTCGTCGAGTGACATTATATTAGAATGGATCGACGACGACGACGACGACGACGACGACGACGATGATGACAAGTCGGTGCCCGATCAGGAAGATAATTCGGATGGATCGTCCCACGGGAGACTGACACGACACTCTTGACTGGCGACGTTAGACCTTTGAACTGTCTTACCACCACTATTCTATTTTGGCTAGCAATTCCGTTGGGTGTCCTCGAATCAATATAGTCTCCATAAAGAAGCGTCCCTGCTAAATATATCTGTTCTCACTCCACTTCAAATTATACTCTCACTGATGCCCAAACAATATTTCAATCCAACGTTATCTCGAGATGAGATTGGATTCCCTCTTTAATATTATTATCTTATCTGCCTATGACTTAATCAAACGCTAAAACTATCTTCTAATTCTCCACTTCGGTCTTCCAGTTCTATGCACAAATACTCCCACTCTTGTCGTCTGACACTCCGTTGTGTATGACTATTCTTCTACTTCTCCTGTTCCATGCCTATTTATGTGTTTCCTCATGCTTCGAGTGCCTGCCGCTGCTCCTGGGCCAGCTCTCCGCTTTTGGCTGCGACCTGTGGTCCGCCAAATATGTACTTGGACTCTCCCTGCACTCTAAACTAGGCAATAGACATCATTTATCTACAGATTCATCTGTTTCCAAGCCTGGCGCTGGTCTGGCAGGACTCCGTTAAGGTTTCACCTCGCCCGACCTGGCCTCAGCCGTATAGGGCAATCTTGCGTCGGAAAGAGGAGAAAAGCGCATAGTTGGGAGCTGTTTAGGCGGCTGCACCGCGTGTTGGGATCTGTAAGCGGTGTGGACTTACGGTGGGCGATATGACGAGAGCAGATACATAAATATATATAGAGCTGGTGTGGGATCTGGGTATAGATTTGTCACAACATGTCGTATGACCTTAGAAATTGTAGGCAAGTAAGGACAGCAGCCGTAGATAAACTATTATGTTACTTCCTAATTGCTGTTTGGTCCTTACTATGTTTGTAACGGCCAAGACGGATTCGGCGCTGTCACGGTATGTAAGATATGTATTACACGAACTATTAGTTTTGCAAATGTATATAACATAGTTGAACATAGTTGAACAGAGATAGTACATGATAGTAATATGGCGGAGAAGGAGCTAGGTGTAAAGTATCTGCTATCTACCAAAATGAACCATATCCTTATGAACGAACACATTTCACTCCTGGGCTGTGCCAGCACCTACATCCCCCCCAGTCCATTATCGACATAGCAGGTTAATTTACAGACACCTAGCTTCATTTACAAATTCCCCGGTCTCACGTTATACTCATGTTTATAAAAAATAATTCTACAGTTTCGCTTTTACCGTCAAGCTAATAATAAAAAAAAACGAAAATACAGAATTATTGACTCTTTTGCTTATTTATCTAAGTCAAGAGACTAATACTCCATCTTTTAGCCGGCTGTCCTGTTCCGTTCTTTGGATCTAGCGTCTTTAATTTGCTATGCTCTTCCAGTAGTTGAAGATCCTTTTCTCTCAAACGTTCTTCCTGTTCGCTCAGCTGTTTCCCCAATCGGAGAAGCTTATACTCCTCATAACACAGCTGTTCTTCCTGGTTCATGTTGCGTTCTTCTTGTCGCCATGATTCACCTATCAGCCCATTCAGTTTACTATGTACTTCAATGAATCGGAATTCCTTGTCTCTCAAAGTTTCCTCCTGTTCGCGCAATTGTTTCTCCTGTCGGAGCAATTCATCTTCTTGATGACACAAGTGCTCTTCCTGATCCATGATGCGTTCTTCCTGTTTCCACAATTCACCGATCATTTCATTCACTTTATTATGTACTTCAATAAATTGAAGCTCTTTTTCTGTCAATTCATCCACCAGCTCTTTTATCTGCTCTGCCTGACGACTTAGCAATTCTTCCTTTTCAACTATGCATTCTTTCTGTTTCCACTGCTGTTGATCCATTTCACTAAGTTGATCATATGCTTGCATTTTTTGGTTGTGTGCTTGTTCTAATTGATCATCTAATTCTCTCAGCAAATCATTTTGTGCCTTCAGTTTTGCTTCCTGTCTGGAAAACATCTCTTCCTGCTCACCCAGTTGCTCCTCTTGTCGGAGTAATCGGTCTTTCTGACCATATAATTCCTCTCTTTGATAGCACAAGTGTTCTTCCTGGTCAATTGAGTGCTGCTCTTTCTCCCACAATTCAGCCTTTAGTCTCTTAACTTGTTCTCCTCTGTACACCATGTGATCACATAATCTTGAGATATAATCACCTTGTTGGTTTAGTTTATCATCCATTTTTTTTAATTGGTCATCCGTTAGCTCCCCGATATTTTCCAGTTTGGCTAATCGTTCTTCTTGCGCAGCCAATAGGTCATCCTTGTGTCTTAATTGTTTCAGTGTAGTCACTGATTGTTTGGATCCAAGAGATATGATGGTCGACGGTTCCGCAAATTCGTCACTTTGTCCCTTGCTCTGTGTTGCCTGTTTGCACAACCGTTCTTCGAGGCGGCTTCTCTGCTTCTCTGCTTTATCTAGTTCTTGTTTGAGGTCTCTTATTTGATCATCCTTTTGTTTCAAAAGTTCCTGATTGAATATCGATTCTTGCCTTTCTGTCAATGGTTTTCCCGTTTGGCTCAGTGGTTTTGTTCCGTCTTCCAATTGTCCTCTTTGCATCAACCTAATCTGACTCGGAGCCTTCCAAAAGCTCTTTGGCATGTTAGATTGTATCTCTTTCAAGTGGTCATGTTCCTTGGATTTTTCAACCCAGAGAGCGACTGCTTCGGTTTTCAGAACCGGGTCCATACTGTAGCTTTTTTTTCTCTTTCGAATTTTTTTTTTGTAACTTTCCAAACAATAAGTATTAGGACAAAATCTAAGCTCGATAACCCCGATTGGCTGATATACCAATAAATCAACTAACAACAAGAAATTGGATTCACACTACGTTTTAGGTATCAGGATCGAAGAGGTTAGAACTTAGTCTAAAAGCCAAACGATCAACTCGAGGGTGGAGAATATCAATAGAACAATTAAAATACTAACTGGCTATGTGAAAGAACGGCTACAAGTAAAAACTACAGGTAATTGATGTGAACAAAAGAGTTTACAGGATAAAGCCATTAGGCACGGACAGCACTCTAATACCGGGCTCCGTAAACTGAATCCGCTTTTGAATTGAACCACGAGATTAGAAAAAAAAATCAATATTGAGTAAGCAAAAGGAATCAATTGGAAAAATCAAAGTATTCATTCACCCTTGGCTTTTGTTTACACGACAGGGTACGGAATGGCACAAAAAGCTCTGGCACTGATCGATTATGGGATCAGCTCTTCTTCCCCTGCATAATCTTTTAGGAAAACTTGTCGGTGCAATAGAAGGACCGTCGCCGGGTCGTGAGAGCATAAAGGTCACAACAGTTATTACAGTTAGATGTGCGTTTTATTTTATACAGGGTGATTTGGTAGCTGAAATATGCTGCGACGATCCTGTCTGGCCCGTTCCACTTATCAGGTTTCGCAACCAGGCTGTTGCGTTGACATGCGAGGTCAAACGGCTACACCACGTGACGACAGGGGTTATAAACTGCTCAATATAAATGGTAAACAGTAGAATTATCTACGAGGGGGCCTTAATTCTATTACGCGAGACAAATATGTGCCATGGATCTCGTTGTTATCTGGCATGACGGACAAACTCTGTTTTTAGAGCTCCCATTGCTTTTTCTTACCGGAATAAGGTTTTACAACGGTCATAGAAAACTAATTAAAGTTGTGCGCTTAATTTTACATTTATAGCCTTATGCGAGATCAGTTAGCTCTATGAATGGCAAATGTGAGAGCAGAAATATTATGGGGGCTCGTGACGCTTATTCTCCCTGGTCGTACGGCTACAGACTCCATAATAATCAGAACTTGAGGGTGTTATTTCAAATTCGCCATTTCATATACATACAAAGTCGCTGCTGGCCCGATGGACTTGCTCGCACTATTCCGTGGCCTTGAGCCGTTGATACGATAAGCATGCAGCACGGTGTCCGAATTAAGACGCGATCGGCGATGAGCTGGGACGATAGAGCCCTACCCTACAGAGGGTCAACCGACTATCACAGTGTTATTGTTTTTGTTTTCTAATTCATTCTATCTCTTATTGTTTATGAGCATTTTCATTATTTCTATATTCATCTTGATTTCGTTGTTTTTAATTGATAGATTGATAACCGGGCTGTTCAACAAACTATTGCTCCATAAAAATAAAATAAAAAGAAAAAATGGAGTTAAGATCCCTGCCGACAGCCGTTGGCCAAGCTCTTCCCAGTGCTAACAAGAACGGCACTGGGTCAAAAGATATCAACTGTGACTCCAACGAGCCAGTTAATGAGAATTCACATGAGCAGTCTAGTAGACGTCACAGAACCGAGTCATGCTGGTTTGTTCATGGTTTAGCAACTGATAACAGCGCTGTTCCCTCCACGGCTTGTGACCCGTCGTCTGAAGATCACGACGTGAGAACTTTAAGTTTCACGAAGTACGACCCTGAGCATGAAAACCAAAAAGCGCCTCCGATTCTCGGACAGGATTGTAATAACTCTATTAGCTGTGAAAGTATTTCTTCAGTAAATTGTAACAAAAATGGTTCAAAGTTAGATCGAGTGGAGAACGATAATCCTATAAATTCTTGTTCTAGCAAGAATGGCGGTGATCAGCCTATTAAGGAGCCCTCTCTTCGACGTGAGCCAAATCAAGCAAAACCTTCCTACCAAAGTAACTCTATGGACGACGATTGGGCAAGGTATGATTTCATGACCAGAGGCGTTGATGAATATCTGCAGGGAGATTATCCACATTGTTCAAGTGTAGATTCGTCAAGTGTATATTCGTGTCACTCTTCCTGGAAATCGAAAGGCAATTCCGCTGGAGACAAACAAAAGGTTTCAGATAGACCTGCATCTAGCCAAACGGAAATGTTTCATATTTATTATAGTAAGAAGATTCCAATGATAACAGACTATAGTGACAAGCCTGTTGGCGAGTATATTGACAGCTATTCTAATAGCGGGAAGGCATCTAGATTCCACCAGTCACTGGCTTCTAGACAGAGTTCTCGAAACGAATCTGATGGCGAAAAAGAGCCTGCTGCTAGTAAACGTCCCAGTAAATCCGGTTCATCTGTTCTCAACCAAGCAGTATGCGATGGAGAAAATCCATCCCGAAACCAGCCTGTTGATTGTAAACGGGACTTTCTTCTTGTTCTTAGCCCAAATAGTGAAGGAAATTCCCATGGCTCGTTTAGACTGCACATGTCAGTGACTAGTCTCGACCATAATACTGAGCATCATCAGTCTCCTGGTGAAATCATGAACAGGCTTGAAGAGATGCTCAATGTAATTCCACCAAGTACTGATTCGACAACTATTGAACGCCATGCTACATCTATCTCGACATCCGAACCAGTGTATACTCCAGGGCCTACTACAACGCCACCTGAGATCCCTAATCATGTATCCCGTTCAGTACATACTGGGTTTCGCAAGGTCTTGCGTAAATTTCGTCACAAAAGGGATCCATCTCCAGATAACGATGAGCATGCATTCTTGAATGGAGAATATACTCCGCATAGTCTGTTTCACCCTCTGGTCACTTTAACCACTGGTGATGTCTCTCCACCATCTTCGCATATTCAGATACCCACTGTTGGCGAGCCCGACGAACGCAAATCTCCTCAAAGCTCTTGTGTAAATAGCACTGGCTATAGTGATGCAGCTCATCCAGGTGCCACTCTCGACAACAAATCTCCCACAACTCATGACGAGGCCTATACACAGAGAAGGCGCCCTGCTTATACATTATCGAGAAACTCTTTCGACCAAGGCTCTACGTCCCAGCATTTCGAAGATCCTTTTTCTTATTTGCTCTGAAATGTTTTCTAAATCGAAGATGAGCCTATGTAGAGATCTATAATTAGCTGACTTGGGCGGATAAAACTACTGGTTCGTAGAAAATTACATAATTCGTACCTCACGTTCTACTTTTCTACTAGTACGAATACATAAATATTGCTAATAAAAATAATGTCTGTACATCTTTTTCTTCAGCACCAGTGGCTCCAGCTTCCACTGAAGTATCGCCTGGTGGGCAGAGATGGCCGGTCGTGATACTCCTAGCATTGCCATACGAGGGGTTGTCTGCGGATGAAGATAAAGAGTCGTACTGTCTTTTCGTATCAACATACGCAATACCGTCTGGCAAGCTAGCTCTACATCGCGTGACAAGTCATTTATTCGACAAAAATACTCAATGGCAAATAATAACTCCTGGAGTCACATTTCTGCTCACGTGAGCCTCATCGGTATGTGATGTGTCTATCGTCTGTCTCTAGCGAGACCAGAGTAGCTCTATATGCATTAGAGTTAAAGCCGACAAATGGCCGAGAAACTTAGATAGGTTGTCTGCACGGTGAACCTGGCAAAACAAACTGGGCCAAGCCGACACAGCCAGTAACGTTTGAAATAAAGACAATAAAAGGCCGACCCGATATCTCAAATATAAAATCTAAACTCCTAAACTACCTGGCAAACTTATTCACATTTGTTCTCAACCGCAACCCTAGCCAGCCGTGGCGGCGGCTGCGTTATCAAACTTGAAGATAAGCACCAGCTGCTTGCCGCGGTTAAGGAGAAATATTATACTGGTACGGCATAAACAAAGCATCTGACTTGACTTGCTACACTAACATTCTTGAAATTCGAAGCCTCCTGTCAATTACGCTTCTTGATTCATTACCAGACAACCAGTATAAACACGGGTGGATCGAAATTATCTGTCGATTGTCAAGTGATTTGTTGATTACCTTTTGTTGAAAAAACGAATCTAGAGCCTTTAATCGGGGTTGACATGTGAATACGACGAGCGCAAATAGAGTTTTACAATATACGTGTAAAGGCTACAAAACAGTATAACAGGTGTGTGTTTTCAACTAGTAGATTGAGTATACTATTGTGCTTCTGCTCCACGCTTGTATCTTATCCAAGGTGCTCTTTCATCTACATCGCTACACAGTTGCTTGCTTTAACGACTTTACTTATCTACTCCACTAGACTAGTACAATACTAGATTGCATCGCTCCCTTCTACAACTACATCACTCCCTTCTACCACCACATCACCCCCTTCTACCACCACATCACCCCCTTCTACCACCACATCACTCCCTTCTACCACCACATCACTCCCTTCTACTACTCTCTACCATGACGGACTATCTACGCCCATCGTTCTCGACGGCTACAACTACAGCTCCTACAAAATCAAGACGATACTCGCAATATTCGGTCGCTTCTGAAGACCCGTCGCTTTACGAACAACCGACAAAATCCAGCCATTTTAATCCGTTTCGGGCTATCAAAAAAATCGTTAAAAATGCATTTGGATCGTCCTCATCAACGAAAAACAAGCCGAGAAGACGCAGTAGTATGTCCGGGACAGCGCTCCGCAGAACCGATACCGCAGTATCTTATCAATCAGTGAATTCCGCCTATTCTCATGCTCCTTCGATAGTAGACCAGCTGTTCCTGCCTCGTTATATTACTCCAGTTCAATCACCGCCTGCTGCTGGACTTGGCGACGGGGGGTTCCCGGGCGGCGTGAGCGGCTCGTACTCGAGACCGCCGTTTACAGTCCCAACTCCAACAAACTCGAAAAATATTTCCTCTCCGCCAGTTACTCCAAGTATTACCAGAAGTTCCGGTGGTACTGGCACTGGTGATAGAAGACCAAGTGAAAGTTATTTCAACTTAAACCAAGAGCTGGACCGGTCGAATAACTCTTATGATATGAATAGAATTTTGACGCCAGACGCTAATGCCTCATCACCATCAGCCAACCCTCATGCAAATGTGAACATTACCGTTACTGCACCAGATGCATCAACTGAAGTGCCGGTGTCTCCTCAAGCACCGCCATCCACAACCATAAACCAGTCGGCTCTATCTGCATCTCAAAATGTTCGTGCCAATCACCATCATCATCATAGAAAGGCTCGTAATGGTAGGGATGAGCTAGAAGACGACGAAGACGAGTCCAACATGCCTAGCACCAAAGAAGCTGCTAGGGATCAAGAGTCGACCGAGTCTCATAAACAGTCTCAAGAAACAAACAATACAAGTAATAACGGAGAAAACGCCCCTCCATCTAGTAATGCCAATGGTGCTGCTGCCACCACCACCACAAATGGCCAGCCCAAGACATCTGAACCCGGAACTAATGGAACAGCTCAAACGACAGCCAAATCCACCGGACCGTCTGCCTCTCGACCGGCAATCACCAGCTCCAAGACCAGCCCTGCTGTGATATCAACCGATCCCGCTAGCGAGAGCGACGGAGAGTTCCGAACCGACGACGACGAAGAGGAAGAAGAAGAACGAATCAATCCCGGCTACAAAGAATGGAAACGGATGCGCAGAGAATGGACCCGCGGTTCAGATAGAATTATCCACAAGGAGAGCGCTCTAACGGACGTTCCTGAGTCAATGTACCCCAAGATATACCAGTGTCTTGTCCAGCAAGCCCGACCTCTTCGTCAGCCATTGAACCTCGCCGACGCTCTCAAGGTCATCAAAGCAGGCTGGGTATCTGACGGACAATGGGAGGCCGCTGCTGCTGCTTCGCGGTCAGCGGTTGTTGCGATGGCCGCCTCGCAACCCAAACCAACACATCGGCCTGTCTATGGTGTCAAAATCACGTAACGAACAGTATATTCTTTTTTTTTTGCATCTCACTAATACGCTACTTTATTCACTTTTTATATATTTATTTATGTACGCCTCCGGCGGCCGGGCTCTGCCCGGACCCGTTGTGCTCGCTTTGCGAGCGCGCTACTGCTGCCTATTGGATGCTGCCATTTTTACGGTCTCCTCGAGCACTCGCAGCTCTTGGTCAATCAGCTCTGCCCAGTTCTGAACATCGCCAAACTCCTTGATCTTGGTTTCCGCGCCCTGTGAAAGCGCTCTCCACTGATTGCTATGTGCTTTTAGCTGGGCCGTTCGCGTGGACAACTCCTTCTTTTGAAGCCGCAGTCGTCGGTTGTTCTCATAAACTTCAGCCATTTTATCCGTCAGCGGCCTAGACAGTTCTTCCGGTACAACCTTCAGTTTGCTTGCCAACTCGGCCGACGCATTAGATGCAATCTCTAGTCTTCCCGACTGACCAATGCCGGCCTCCTTGATTAGCTTATTAGCACTTGTTTCTTTCATTCATGAGGAGGTGAACTGGGCATGTGACTGGATGAATACGGTGGAGTACGATAATTGTTTACTGTCCGTTATGGTATATCGAGTGACAGTTTGCTAATAGCCTCTTAAATAATATCTTTTGACACGAATCGCTGTTAACTCTTGAATGCATGAATCCGATATTTCATTTGCTTGTCTGTCAGATCACGTGATATCTTGTTGTAGAGAGATATATATTTTGCTAAATTGGAAGAACCCTCAGAGGAGATAATCTATCAAGTGAATCTCGTCATCTAATAACAATAGCATTGTGTTACTAATATCACACCATTTTTGTTTCTGATAGATAACAATCGTGTGATAATACTCTATATATCCCTCCCTTCCTTATCTTATGTACTGATCTACTATCTAATCTTTCATATATGCACTGTGTTCTCCGTAGCTGGTGCTGGTATTAGTTAACTATTGACATCCCATTTCATGATGTATCGTTTTCTAATTGACTGAGAACAACATGTGAGCATACATCTTCAGTCTTTAGTAAGTAGTTGTAGCTTAAGCTTGAACCAGATGGTCAATTGGAGTTGGCGTACCAATCGTCGTTAGCATGTGAACTGCTCTACTCTAAGACTGTTATCAGGTCCAGAATCTTGCTATAGACGTTGCTTAACGATAGGGGTTTGTACGCTTTCTACACTCCTGAAAAAGGGGGTCATTCTCGATACTTTTACATCTCTCAATACGGAGAGTATATTCGCATCTGAAAAACTATTGTCACGTGACAACCACCCACCACCAATTTACTCCGCCTCGAACGGTAATACATCAATAAACCTTGTTTCTGAAACTAACCACTTGGCAATAATAAATCTATATTTGGTTTCCCGTCCTCTCACTTGTTAAATTGGAATTGTCTTCTTCTAGAAGTATCCACTTTCAAGTGACAGACTGACAAAAAAAATGTTTCGAAGACATCATGATAAGCCTACGACCACGATGGGGGTCAATGAGGTCCCTTCGGATGCTCCTCAGGCTCCTCCCTACAACAACAGTACTCGCCCTCAACAACAACCTCTAAAAGACTCCAAGGAATCTGCCTTGAGACCAAGATTTCTTAACATTCAATCTGGCGAAACTGTTCATCAGCGTCTGTTTTTGCTTCATGGTGGAGCAGGTCCGACAGGAGTCCAATTCGATGGGTCTATTCTTGTCTATCATCACCTAAACTCGTTTCCTTCTCAAAGATTCCCGGTATCTGATGGAGTATTCAAGGCTCTCATTCATCTCGAGCCAGGATGGAATCGACTTAATTTCGTATATGAACCTCCTCGAGATTCGTCTACGCCTCATACTAGTAGCTCATTATCTACACTATTAGAATTGGAATATGTCCCACTGGTCCAGAATCCACCACTTCACATCTGTATAGTCGTTGGTAAAGATAGTAAGGGAGAATTCGACTCTCCTAAATATAAACGAGACAAAGAAGGAAATAGCCTCGACCTTTTAGTCAAAAAGGTCCGTCTGGCGGGTTATATGATGTGTGCTTTTACTCAAGAGCAGATGAATCGAAACAGCTTTGGCCATCGATCTTTCAGATTGTACGAGGAATGGCTACCAGATACGTTATCAGCCCGTGATAAAGATTGCCGTACAACTGCCAAAATACATATTGTTCGATCAAACAAGACCATGGCAGAGATCCGGGATCCGAATCGGGCTCAGCAGAACCCCGATGGTAACGACACGGGTGCACTGTTTGGTATAGCTCTAGAAGCACTGAGAGATTATGGAGGGCCATTCAACTCTGGCCATACCGTCCATGCCGCTGTCATCTTTGCTGATACTCACTGGGATCCTGCTTTGAAGCTTGTTCTTGGCCATGCTGCTCTTGGAGGAGGAGCTGGTAATATCCGTCTGGCCATTTTCGGCAGCCATGCTTGTCATTCCTGGCCAAGCTCGATTGAAGAAATAATTCCTGCTTTCATGGACGATACTCGTACTGATACGACTCAAGTAGCTAACGATTCCAATCAGTCTGGTACATCCTGGGAAGCTTGTAATATCGGACAAGGAGCTTTCATGCACGAGATTGGCCATCTTTTAGGATGTCCCCATCAACCGTATGGAGTGATGTTACGGGACTATATCACTTGGAATCGTTCTTTCATGACTCGAGAAGCGTATTGTACAAGAACAAATAAGCCCGGCCTTCGACTGTGTCTCCCTAAAGATGAATGTGGATGGCACAGATTGGATACTCTTCGGTTCCGGTATCATCCTGGATTCAGAAACCCGGACGAGGGCCGAATTCGTGATGCGTCTAAACCAAATGTCTACCCAGTCGAGTATGGATCGTTTGCCCGCTCCAGTGCGGGCATATATCTTGTGGAAATCCACATTGAAGACCAATGTCGAGGTCACTTAGAGTTTGCAGACCGACCTCAGACCGAAGTGTTCCTGCTCGAAGATGATTTACGTTCTCAAGTACCTGAACAATATCGGTCAAAGGAAAAGCGTATTAAACTGGAGATTCTTGCAGTAGGAGAGCAGCAGGTCACAGTTGAAGATTTCGGCTCTTCGGTGCGAACTATACCGGTCCCTGGAGGACCACCGGGATTCCTGTCAAATAAACTCGGCGGTGGAAGCGGAGATGAGGCTATCAGTCTATGCCCTTCAGGAGGTGCACGACGGATTCGCTGTATCCGGATTTTTGCTGGCCGTGCTCTTGATGGGATAGAGATCGTTTTGGCTGACGGGACCTCGTCTCTGTTTGGCAAAAAAGGTGGAAGGCCAAATGAGTTCCCATTCCAAGCGGGTGAGCTGCTCGTTGGGTTTCTTGTGCGAACAGGTGCATGGGTCGATGCTGTACAGGTAATAACTTCTCTCCGACGGAGCCCGGTATATGGGAATGCTTCAGGCGGAGATGTTCACGAACTGGTTGCTCCTACTGGGTACGAGTTTGCTGGACTTTACGGCAATATTGGTGTAAGTAATTTTTTTTTTTCGGTTTATCTCGTCACCGATCTATTGTTCCACTAACTAACCTCTCACAGGCCTGGACAATCTCCATTGGCATAGTATACAACCACGCAACATAAAAAGTGAAATATATATATATATAAATTAAAGCTATTTACAAAAATAAAGTATCGTGCCGCTATTTACACCTATTTATACAAGTTTCTGGCATGTGCCAGCTTAGCACTCTGGCCAAACTTGGTGGCCTGCCTTTTTTGCTTCATGAGTACAAATAGCATGCCGGTAGTCAGCACCGCCAAGCCATACCAGGTTACGATATACTGGAAATGGGTGTTACGAAATTCAACCTTCGGGGGCTTTCCAATAGGAATACCTCGCCTGACTATTTGTTCAGGGAATACTTCGCGTCCGTCATATTGTAGGTTTTCAAGTGCCTGGATATAGACTGGCTGGCATCCTGTGCTCTCGGCCATATCATCAATACTCATGAAATAGTAGTTTCCCTTTGCCGGTTCGTCGGGCGGAGTGAAGAAATTTTTCTTTGGTTTTTGTCTGAGCATGCATTCGATAGTCTGTTCGCCTTCAACTAATGATTCGGGTCTAGTGGATTGTTGTTTGAATCGTTTGGCAATCCAACCTCGGAAGATCAATAATTTGGATCCGTTTTCTCTCTCTAATGGAGTGAGAAGGTAATAACCGTCCTCTCCTTCGTATAATCTAGGAGCAACAAGCATCTCTTGATCGTGACGGAATTTGCCGCTCACAGTGACTCTACGAAAATCAAACTCCTTGTCAACAATCTTGGGGTTGACAGTAGGAGGTAGAGGCAGAGTAGGCAGAGCAAGACAGTTTTCTGCTCTAGCAATGAGGTCCTGTTTCCATTTCAATCGCTTGACCTGCCATGTACCTAATGCAAACGACACAATCGGCATAAGAAAGAGCAATCCGAATAGGACATTGTTCTTAGCTCCACTTGAGCCTCGAGCTTGTTTGGATTTGATAGGTTTCCAGTCTACAATGGACGTTTTCGCGGGGGTGATCTGAGACGTGTGGAATTGTCTGAGAGCCGCAGTTCGAGATAAACTATGGAGAGGTGTCAAAGACCGAGTCCTTAAAAGAAAGGACGTCATTAACGTCATTTTGGCTGTATCTATGAAGTCGGTAGCTAATGTAAAGGACCAGCATGAGACAGTCTCTGAATATAGAACGATGGTCAGGGCAGGGAAAAACGATGAAGGGAAGTAGCAAATGCCGTACATGATCTCAATCATAGGCCGTGGTGGTAAAACAAAATATTAAATATTTAAGCTAATAGAATTAGGTTTTTAAAAAAAAACAGACATTTATCTTCTAGGGGTAGGACCATTCATGGAAATGGTCGAGTTTTTGAACTTCTCTCGCAGTTGCTCGATCTTCTTCTGATCATTATCAGAAGCCGTGGCTACAACACTGAACGCACGGTTCTTGAGATGCATCGAGGCCGGAATATCGTTGTAATCTTTAAGATTACCTTTAGGCATACGATAGAACCAGTCCGACTCCTCGTTGTACTCGTAAAGAGCCCAGTCAACGCCGTATGGCTTGGGCTCAAGAACATACAAGGTATGGAGAGGCACATCCAGGTCGCCAATGGATTCACGACCAAGATTCATAAAGTAAGCAAGAAGAACTCGTGCGACTACTCGGTGACAGATGATGATGCAGTTATCGACCATTCGCTCCATTTCTACAATAACAGGACGAAGTCGGTTAATAACATCGAGATACGACTCGCCGCCGATTCCTGGATACCGATACCGGATCTTGTCGGCCATTCTAGCCGCGTATTCTTGAGGAAACTTTTCTTTGATTTCAGCATATGTCATGCCATCACAAATGCCGGCGCCAAGCTCGTTCAACATCCGGAACTCTTTAACGTCGAATTGCTCTTCGTCAAAATAATCGGCTGTTTCAATGCTACGTCTGAGCATACTTGTCCAGGTACAGAAATGAGGCTCCTCTGGCTCGTTTAATGGAGTCGTTGGTTGAGACCCTTCTTTCTGTAGAAACCGGACGCTTTCGGCGAACCGGGCAAGCTCTCGCTTGCGGAACTCTGTTTTCTGGAAATCCATAAACCTGGTGAGTGCTTTAGCAAACTTCTTGCCTCGCTCTGTCAAAGGAGCATCTCCACCGATTTTTCCTAGTGCATTATCTTCCGATTCTCCATGACGAGTGATCCAGATTTGACGCTCGGCTAGATTGAAATTGAGCAGGAAGAAGACGGCCTGCCCTGCTAGGAACCCTTGGATATTGGCGCAAACGACCTTTTGGCCTACGTTGATCATTTTCACATATTGGAATTGCTCGTTTGCTTCTTCGGCTGCGGAGATGGTTTCGTAGGCTTTTTCATAGTTGTGCATTCGCTGAACGAAATCCTTAACTGCTACCTGGGGGTCCATATCTTTATAATCCGGGCCCGACAGTTTGAGACGAATGTTTGACTCGATGATTTCAGACCGGGTACATACACTTTCAAGGAATAACACTTTAAGAAGGCCACCACTTCGCTGTTTGATTCTATCGAACACCTTGCGGCGTCTTGCGACAGTGGTGTTAGTAGCATCCAGCACTCCTACACTGCCGTTCCCTTCGAGAATAAAGTCTAGCAGTTCTTCCAGTGTATCCATGGCCCATTGTTCTCGTAGTTCGAACGTTTTATCGTTATCTGGAGCAAAGAAATCGGCTGATTGAGGAGGTTGTCCTTCATCTTCTGCTTTAGCAGCACTGGCTACCTCTTCAGCAGTGGCTTGGCTAGTGGTTTTAGAAACGCCGTCTGGTAAAGGTCGATTGGCCGGTCCTACATGCTGATTGGCTTTACGACGAGTATTTCCGACATTGAAAATCTTTGTCTCATGCTGCTGCCAGTTCAAATACCGGCATAGCTTCTTAGTAACATACGACTTGCCTCGAGCTGGCAAGCCCACCATTACAATGACGAGCTTGGATTCGATATCTCTGGCTGCGATTTTGCCATCCGGCGATACTTTGGATCGGGTCAGCCCAGGGACATCCAGAGTAGTAGCTCTTCTTTGCGGTAACGACAATGGAGGAATAGAATTGGTGGATCCATTGCGAGGCGAGTTTTTGCCCGAATTATCATTCGAACTGGATCCCCCTAAGGGCAAATCTTTCGGAGAATTCGTATATGAGACGACCGGTGTATCGGATGGAGGTCGGCTATTGAATGATGGGTTGGTTGTTGTTGTCAAGGATTGTTTGCGATTTACCGTTGGTATAACGTTCTGTTGTTGTTGTGTAGATAGAGACGACGACGACGCATTTCGTGACTGTGAAGGAGATGGGATTTTAAACTCCAACGACGGTGGTGACTCTGGGTCTCCTGGAGAAATTGGAGACGCCGCTTCCGCGTGTGAGGAGTTTGATGTTTGACTTGAAGTAGACGACGACGCCATTATTACTACTATAAAAGCCTTTAGTATGACTCACGACTGGGGTGGTGGTGTGTATCGTTTGTATCGTAGATTTCTATCAGATATGAGAAAATACAATCTGACCTGGTACACTAAGATTGCTGGTTCAAGACGGTATCTAATTTAGACTTACTATGACTCGCTAAATGTTTTCGTACGAACTATGTATGGATAGGAACCGGTTCAAACAATTCGATAAGATCTTTGTTGCTTATTAATAAAAAGTTATTGTCAGTTGCTGGTGGCCAGATGGTTTGTTAATTTTTTTTCCAGCGAACCAGGTTTGGGTAGCTGATAAAGAAAAAAAAAATCTGTCTTGGGAAAAAGGAGTGTTTTTTATTGCTGGTCGGCCGTCTGGTGATCGTGATCGTGGTGCATGTAGATAGAAACAATCATCTACGCATAGGAAATTGTTGATGGTTAATGATGTAATTACAGCAAATAGCCGTATGGCGGTGGTGGAGTGTAAATAGCAGCAGAGACTGAGAAAGGCAGCTCGAGCATTTTAGGCTTCAACAGATAATCCAATCCAACGATGGCCGCGCCAGCATGTGCTTGGGAGGTAGACAAAGTGCATCAAGCGGATAAATTCAATCGAATTACTGGGCTACCCACGTGTGAAGATAACGATTAAGGGACGATAGAAAGAAAGGGATAAGGATAGAAAGGGAGATAGTTATGGATCGCCAGCCAAACACGCTACAAGCTTATAATCTGTATTGCTATTAATAAGTATATTACTATACAACTCTTGTATCCACTATCATCTAAAACATTAACATGTAATTTTGTAGTTCGGTAGTCATTTCCGTCTCTCAGATGTGTTACCAATTGAACCTTGAAAACTCTATGCTGTCTCTCGTATCTATAGAGCCTCTTTACCCGACTGTTTTCTCACCACCTCCTCTCCAACCTTCCCAACCGACGTTTTTTTCCCAATCCAGCCTATCTATCATTAGCCCAGCAGCCTCAACAATTGTCGTGGAGCGTATCATCTGGCGGCAGCCTCGTCAAGCGCAAGCAAGCACTTGGCCTCTCGAGAGTCCGGATTAACTTAGCTGGGAAACTTTAATCCGCTCCCTACCTTTAATATTGGTCTCCCATCTGGAAAGCACCGGTTCCCCGCGAAATGAATAGCATCAGCCCATAGAACGATTCTATGAGTGTTTCTCTACTCTTTCTGTAGACGTCTATAGCCTAGAATGGTTGACACTTGATACTTGATACTGTGAGCGCTGACCTCATAACAAGGTGGTCCTATATGCACACCATCTGGACCCTGCATTCGACACCACCCTCTTACTTAAAATTAAAATTTAATTATTACTAATCTTGCTATATATATATAGTATTTAATTGATCCGTTAATTTAATAATAGAAAATGTTGTAGACCTGTTGGAAATGCTGTTGGTTGTCGCTGTTGGCTAATTTCTTTAGCAAAGGGAGAAAAAGAGAGCCACAAAAGCATAGAGAGGTTTCAAAGAAACGTTGAACTCGTCAGCACTACCAGAAGAAACTGAAATTTAGTTAGTATAGTGCCTAATAGTCGTATCTTTTTATTAATACTCACCTGAAGAGGTAGCAGAACCAGATGCGGTACTTGAACCACTACCTTTACTAGTACTAGAACTACCTGATTTCGAACTGATGGCAGTATCTGTAGCATTCGAAGAACCAGTAGGAGATACAGTGGCAGTTAAGCTACTAGACCCTAATGAAACGTTAGTTAGTCATGGCCCTATATACCGCTGTAGATAAACACACATACCACTACTTTTGGTCACAGATCCTTGACTTTGCGGACCAGTTTGTGAACTGGTTTTTGAGTTGGTGCTGGAATTGGAATTGCTTGCAACAACACCCTTGGAGCTAGTTTGAGATTCCTGAGAACTTTGGGCTGGTTGACCCAAAACAGAAGAAACAAGCAACAAAGTGCCGACAATAATTGGCGAGTGGGTGAGTTTCATGGCTTGTAATTGGTAATTTTCTGTATTTGTGACAAACCAGATGGTGGAAAAAAAACGTCAATAGCTCAAGATTGAGTCGCCTTTTATAACTGTCATAGAGCCTATGTATCTCTGTTATGATACCAAGTTGGAATTAGAGTTTGCGGTTGAAGGGGTTAAGTTGGTCCAGTAACAACTTGTCAACAGCGTCATGTTTACCTCGATAGAAGTTATAACTATGTTACAGCTTTCAAACCTAAGCAAATCACCAGGGGCAACGGAAATTCCCGTCTTCGTGACATCCGCCCTGCATTCAAAATTGAATTCGAGTTCATATTCGTCAGGTGCCATTAAAAGTTTCAAATATCACCACCGATAGATAATAACAGATGAAAGCCAGAATTGAATGAACAAAGAAAATGATTTTTTGAATTAATGCAAGTATTAGATATTATCTTGGCTACATTTATGACGAAAGCAACTCTTGCCGCAGTTCAATCTGACAGAAGGAAATATTACTAATGTATGAGACTGTTTACAAAGTGATTTGTACCGGAATGTGGTTTAAAGCTGCTTCTGAGTATAAGCAAAACGTACAAGTAAAACGTACAGAATTAATAAACATTGCTTTGAAATATTATGATAACAATGTTCTTCCTCTCTTGCAGACTTGCTCAAGATAACGAACGTGATGCCGGTGAATTCAACTGGTGACATTCTTCAATCGCATGTTATATACTATACAATATACACTCCTTTATGGAATTATTTCATACATACGTTTCTGGATGGCGGAAATGCCCGGTAAAAATATCCGAGCCAGAAACGTTATAATTGACTACTTTTTGGAAGGCTCCCAAAATTATACTACATACAAGTTATACATTGAACGTACAACCACACCTTTTCACCACCAAAACAACCATGCTTGGTGACCTCGCAAGCAATCTTTCTACCTCGGCAGTCCCATAATCTACTCTAATTATTATAATTACCATTCTCGAAAATCATCTACAATAAGACTCGAGACAAATTCCATGACAAAAACAAAATAGGGGCCTTACCCTATTATGTCACCATGCACTGCCATAATCCATCATGAGAGCAAACGATACCAGAAAACAAACTCTCGATTAACACTTTCGACCTTGACTTGTTCAAATATTTATTTCTATTTTTTTTTATGTATTCATTCACAAACAAAAAATGATTCCTATTTTCTTTACATTTGGCGGTATGTACTGATCTGTGTCTGGGTGACAACCGCAGAACTAACTAATCCAAAGCCAATGATTTTGGCGGCCCTGTGAATGGATATCAAAATAATAGGTTTTATTGCCCTCACTGCCATAACACTTCAGTAATGGCATACAAAGAACGGAAATTCTTCACAATCTGCTTCGTGCCTTTAATTCCTATTGCCTGGGGGTATAAATTAAGATGTACAACGTGCCAATGGTCTCAAAAGACCTCGGAGGTTGCTCTGCAGAATATGAAGAACCAACCTCCGCAAGGGCCGAGACCATCATAATGTAGAGTTTCTAAGACTAATATATGAGAATAGTGTGGGATTGGTATTGGTGATGGAAAAATAACGGCGACAATAACGTTTAATGAGATTAGAGTATAGGTGCGAGTAGTATAGTAGAGTAAGAACCCCTGTAGATCTTATGCAGGGCACATCAAGTAGAGGTAGAGGTAGCAGTAATTTAGCTGTCGTGGATAGAACAAAGAGCAGAAGCGTAGTAGGCTGAAGACAAGAGCCGTAATTTATATGTAGAGATGCGAGTGGATTCAGGGCCTATATTCTGTTGCACATTTGCTGTAGCGGAGTATTTCTCGGATGGAATCGGATTACAATGACGTTGACGTTGACGATGTCGACGTCGACGGCCGAACGTCAAACATCCACTTCACTCCACTCCACTTACTAATCTGTCATCCAACATCTCATCCAATATCTCACCGTGAACTTTTCACATCTCACCGTGAACTTTCACATCTCACTAGTCTCGCCTACACAACTATTACCACCAAAGACACAACCCAACCGCTATTCCATCTCATGCCTCTATTACTCTCCATTCTCATCCACCTCCTCTTGCTGACGGAGAGGAGAGTACATGCACCTTTTCAGCTACATCACGCGATTAAGTCCCCCTTAAGGAATCTTATCACGTGCAAAACATTGGCCATTCTTAAAAGCCATCAAATGCACTTTATTTGTGCCTATTCAGCTGGAACGTAAATGCTATGTAGGGTAAAATATACAGTCGCAATCGCAAACGCCTTAAACTTTCACATGCCAAGAATAAACCGGCCAACAAACTGGAAGCAAAAAGAAGTTGGACTAACGGGACGATGGAGATGAAGATTGGCTGTTCAGGCCCCTACCTACGGCTAGGCTGTACCTCTGTCAATTCACTTATCATCCTTAACCAACCTCGGATAACTACGTACGTACGACTGTTATAGATTTCCCCTAATTCAGTGTTTGCTCACACTACCAACTCTCTGCTAATCCTCCCAACTCCACTAACGGCCGACCTCCAACATTAACCAGCTCTACAAACTGGGCTCAACACCCTTAACCGTACTTTGAAAACAGGTCTCCAAGGCTCAGCTCCTGCTATAACCACTTCGGTACATAAATATAGATATATAATATATATATATACATATACATACGCCCATACCATACTTTCGGTGCCCTGCCTACTGAACATTTGAAAAATATTTTGAGATAGTTTAAGGGCTGACTTCATTTTTTTTTGGTTTGCTTAAATATTTTGGTTTTTTTTTTTTTATTTTTGATTCCAAATATTAACAAAGGAAACACACCCGTCTAAGCTGAAATATTCCCCATCCCTTTCTACTCGCGCGTATATATTAACGGGACATACATACTCCCGAGGAAGCAGAAATCGGCACACCAGACTTTAGTCGATATTCTCACTATCTGACTAGACATTCAATATCTATTGAAATAACCTTCCTATTTAGTCCTTTCAACCAGACGGTTATATCATCTCTGCTTCTCAAAAATACCGAGATTTTACCCAACCATTCCTTTAATTTAACTCTCTCAGTATGACAAAACTAGAACCAGTCATTGTTGAACCGCAAGGGTCTAAGACCTCGACTGCTTCGACTTCAAACGGCGACTCAGCTTCGTCAGAAAGATCCCAGGCTTCGACCGACCCGTCATCTCCATCTCGTACCGCCTCTTTACCGAGTCTGGCGTTTTCGTTTGTTGATTCTTCCTATGATCCTCTTTATGCTATGGAATATACCTTAGTATTGAACCAGGACGCTGTCAGTCCCGCCAATAAGAGTGCTACTAGTATTACCACCACCGCAAATGACCCATATTCAACAGTTAAACAGCTTGTTTTAAAGGTGTTCAGCAGGAATACCACTCCTCCTCCACAACATAAATACACGTTGGAAATCTCTGAGCTCAAAGGCGGCATAACCAATGTCCTTCTTCATGGAGTATACAGAACCGCAGGAACAAATAGCCCGATGGAAAGGGAATTTCTCGTTCGTGCCTATGGTAATGGAACGAGCGCTATTATCGATAGAGATAGAGAGTTTGCTACTCATTTAAGCTTATATTCATTAGGATTGGCTCCTCCTCTTTATAGTCGGTTTGCAAACGGGCTAATCTATGGCTTCATTCCTGCCAGGTCATGCCATTACACAGATCTTTCTGATCCCGAGATGATGCGTGGAGTATCCAACAAGCTGGCCGAATGGCATGTCAAGCTAGATCGTGATATCATCCAAAGCCAAATCTCGGAAACGAAACGCAAATTTTCAACGCGTGGAGGAGACCCCAGATTCGCCAGAGACATCTGGGATGTGTTGTCCCAATGGGTCGAGACCATGCCTAACGGGATTGTTAAGGTCGATAAGTCGGACCTCAAAAAGGAGCTTGCGTGGATTAAACAAACTATTGGAAACGTCAGTCCCGAAGTTGTTTCTCACTGTGATCTCTTGTCTGGGAACATTCTTGTCCCTGAAGCATGGCAAAAGCAACAACTACCA
The DNA here is from genome assembly GCA_030579895.1 of Sugiyamaella grinbergsii. Classification (NCBI taxonomy): domain Eukaryota; kingdom Fungi; phylum Ascomycota; class Dipodascomycetes; order Dipodascales; family Trichomonascaceae; genus Sugiyamaella; species Sugiyamaella grinbergsii. Next base: position 12,775 of record JAKTRT010000088.1, on the reverse strand, counting down.
GCTGGCGAAGAAGCAGTGACCAATGGTGATGTCTCGAAATTATTATCCTCCAAAGCTCCTTATTCCCCATCTCAGCTCGTAACGTTCATTGACTATGAATACGCCATGCCGGCCCCTCGAGGGTTTGATCTCGCCAACCATTTCATGGAATGGCAAGGGTTTGATTGTAAAACCGAACTCATCCCTGAACCATCAAAGACCAATCCAGTTTTACGGTACTGGGCGTTCCACTACTTATCAGCGTTGAATCATTTCTCAGCCGAGTCATCAACTCATGTAACGGAATGTGACATTGATAACCTCATTCAAGAGCTGGTCTCTTGGTGGGGAATGCCTGGGTTCTACTGGGGCATCTGGTCGGCTATTCAATCCACCATCAGTGATATTGACTTTGACTACAAGAACTATGCTAAGTCTCGTCTAAGTGAATACTACGAATGGAAGGACAGGTATGCTAGAAATTGATGACAATAATAATGATTATGATGATGATTTTTCGGGGATATAGTATTTTTGCTTACAGTTTGCCGGTTTACATATATTTTTTTTTTGTTTTTGTTTTTGTTTTCTTTCTATTGCTATTTACAGCTATTTCTTTTCTATACAAAACTGGAACCTCACACCAAAAAAAAAATGCATCTATATATTTTTACATACTCTCTACTATACTCCTGATTACGACGCCAGGGCCCGGCCCTACTCCTGCCTACACACTACACCCTCCCAAATTATACTATTCGTGTTTATTTTACTATACAAGAAAATATTGTCATTAAAAGAATATGATAATAAATTAGTTACGCTCTACTCAGAGCGTGCATCAATCCCTCCGCAGTAGTCAGATCAGTGGTATCCATAGAAGTCCGCATACCATCCATAGACGCCCGAGGCATAGGTTGTTCCATTCTCAACCCTTGTCGAATGACATCCAGAGACTGTCTTGTTTCAGGATCTAAAGTCGATCGTCCAGTGCTATTCATTCGGGAGCCTGGTCGAGGGGAATGCGGGTTTTCGGGCTCATAATGTTTCCCATCAAAATCATGTTCTTCAGCTTTGATCTGATTTCTACCAAATTGTATATAATCCGGCGATGTCACTTCTCGTGGCTGGTCACTACCAAAACTATAATCAGTTGCCTGAGGCGATTGAGATTTACGCTTCCAGGGAAGATTGTTCGACAGCCGCTTATTCAACGAGCTGGGTGTTGTGGCAGTAGCAGATCCGTCACTCATAGATGAACCTTTAAATGATCCTTTATATGGTTCAACTTCTGGTCCTTTGCCACCGCCGCTTGATGAAGGTTTATCATCGTCCTCAAGACTATCGTATTCTCCAAGGTACCATCTCTCACGAATAACGTCAATATCTTCAGGATAGAACATCTTTTGCAATGCCATTAGAGAAAAGTGAGGTAATAAAGCAGCAACCACTCCTAACAAAAGAACCGCCCAATAGATACAAGCACCGAACATTTCTCGAGCCGATCCATAAAGTTCTCCTGAAAAAGTCGAACTGGAATATATACCAGTCCAAAAATATACCAATAATGAACTTACAACACCAATCAAAAGCGATACCCAATCCCATCTATACTGGTTCATCATGATATAAATATTACATGATATGACTGCAATTGAACACACTGCTATACCCATCCAGAATCGGTGATTCAAAGGTCTTCCAGTGTCAGACTCAAACATTCCTGTCCAATAAATAAAGTATGGGAAGAAATAGGCAATAAACGACTGATAAAATCCATCAATCATATATCTCCAGAATTTCCCTTGTGTCCATTCTAACCTTAGAATACCTCTACGATATAATTGTGGAACATGCAATGAAATTTTATCATTGACATCCTGGTCCAGTACACCCATGAAAATAACTGGCAATGATGTAAACGCCAAGTTGAAAAACATCACATAGGTATACTCAAACAAATAAGCACCATCGAAACTCGATGCAATACCATACCAAAACAATGCCAGCGTGAAAACAACATTCTTATAAAAGAAATTGGGAATCATCTCTGCTAATCGCTTGTATGACCATCGTCCATGGACCAGTAACAAACGAGTCAAAAATCGGAACTGACCAATGGCATAATCGGAGGACATGACTGCTTGACGTCCTTCTTCTCCGGCAATACCCACACCAACGTCTGCCTCTTGGATCATAGCAACATCATTGGCCCCATCACCAATAGATAAAGTCATAACACCAAGACTGGTCTTGACCAATCTAACGACTGCTGCCTTTTGAGCAGGGCTGACACGGCAACAAAGAACAGACTTACATTGCTTACAAAGGAGCAAGAATTTCGTCTTCAGGTCATCACTCAACGCTAATTTAAGACTGTCACCATCAATAATAACTGCGAACTTTGGTGAAGGTGGACTATGGTCCTCCATAGCTTCTGCCAAATCGTCATCATCGCCTCTCATACCAAAATAATTGTAAAGATATTCAGAGATGACTCTAGTAGCAGTACTTAGTGAGTTGTCATCAATTCTAATAACTAATAACTCCATGGAATTGTCCAACAAGTTGCACGAGAAACCAATATTAATAGCCGTTTCAACCTTGTCACCCGTCAGAACCCATAGCTTAATACCAGCATCAGCAAGAATTGCAATTGATTCAGGAACACCATCTTGTAGTCGATCTTCAATGGCGGTACCACCAATTAGAGTAAGGCTTCTTTCAATCGAATCAGCAACTTCTTCCATTTTCTCTTCTCGATTGACAATCGCAGACGCAGCCAATTCATGACGGCGGTTCCAATCATGGTATTCCTCTGAAGTCAATTCGCGCTCAGCAATACATAAGGTACGTAAACCTTCGTTTGCAAATTGCTCCAAATGCAAGGCAGTTTCTTTACGAAGCAACTCTTGCTCATTGGGCTTCAGTCGTGAATAGATAACACTATCGGCACCTTTACAGATAAGAAGAATCTTCTCCTTTTCATATCCGCCTTGATTGGCTTTGAATTTGACAATCGCGCTCATTCTCTTTCTAGTCGAGTTAAATTCCAGTGTGTTCAGGATTTGGTACTCCTCCTCTACCCCTTGCACGTTCAAAATGACTCCCTTTTGCGTTCTCTCAATAAAACTAAATCCTACGTCACGAGCAGTGGATACAAGCGCTGCTTCATCAGGAGACTGTGCTTTGAAGTCGAGTCTACCAGGGTACTTTTTACTCTTTTCAGTCAAAACAGAGTGACATAAAGCGAGAGCAAGCATGAAATGACTATTGGCGTGCTGTTGGTCAGGGAAATCGAAGTTACGAAGATCATGGACAAAACCTGACGATACAAAAGTGACCTCATCTTCAATCAGTTGAGGGTTTGTACTAATTTGTTTTAACGATTGAAGCATTTCGTTCTTATCATTTGCAATTTCACTTCTCATTCTTTGAGACTCCTCGACTACGTCAACGCCTTCCCGCTTGCGCATACCAGCCATAGCCTCTGTATAGGCTTTTCCGTAAGCCATCCCATTAATCGTGCATTTCTTGAACTCCATGACATTCTGAGTCAATGTACCGGTTTTATCGGAGAAAACATACTCGATTTGACCCAGATCATCAGAAATATTCCATGATTTCGGTGTACACGGATAATCAATCGGTTCATAGTACATATGATAGTCACTGTAAATGAAAAATGCTTGAATCGTTTTAACAATTTCAATAGAAATGTATAACGAAATGGGCACTAAAGACTGATAGAGAATGACAGCTGCCCAGAAAGTCACAAGACCATCTACTGGAGGACTACCACCAATGGACCCAAATTCAAAATAATCGATTGAAGTATTACTTTTAGAGAACTGAATACCATTGACGAGACCAGATACTAAACAGAGAATGAATAAGAGAACAAAATTGAACATGACAGATACGTTCAATTCTCTAGATATTCTACTACGTTTAGTTGGCGTCACGCCAGCATTGAGCATGATTTTCGTTTCAACACCAGTGAAAACCACCACACCAATGACCCATTCAGTATTTCTAAGAGAACAGCCTCTTAATAGCACGTTGTTAATGGAAATTGGCTCTGATCTTGCTACTTGTTCTGGGTTATCTTCATAGTCGTAACCATCGTCCGAAGAGAGCCATTTGGCAACACCATTATAAGAGTATAAATTTGGCATGGGGCCTTCTGATTCGATCCAGAAATTGCAGCTTTCGCAGTCAGCAGAATGCTTGATTCCTTCACCACATTTTAAAGCTTGACGGACTTTTAAATTGGATTCGCCATCCAAATTCTTTGTTTCAATATAACAAGCTCCATCTGCATCCGAGGTAGCCAGAACAACCACATCGGCGGGGATCTCGTCATTATTGCGAATACGAACAAAATCACCCACACGAACGTTTTTCCAGAAGTCTCTTCTGAACCTCGCCTTTCCAGGGGTGGCCCGGTTGGGATCCATAATAGACGCCGTGGCACGTTTGACGTTCATTCGAGTTGGCGAATCCTCAAACGGGTTCCTATCGGGCTTGAAGGGAGATTCCGCTGTTGAGAAAGAATTTCGAATAGAATGGATTGTAGTTGCGGTGGTCAACTCGTGGCTGAAACTAAGGTCGATATCTGAGGTACCACCCTCTGTGAGGGTTTTTTTCTGTTTTCTCTGTTGTTTGCTTTGATTGATAGAGCGAGCAACTCGAAGAATCAACCGAGTGTTTGCCTTTTTGAATCGTCTCCATAGCGAGACATTTTCATCAGTAACATTATAGTTATGATTATATGCTAAGATTTCAGTTGCAGTATTGTTCAAGTCCAGGTCGAGGATCGTACGACGATAGTCCTCAATGGCATCTTTAACAGCTGTGATGCAGACAATAACGATAATAGGCACAGCTGCCATACCAGCAGAAGGAACACCAAAGATTGGGAATGCCTAGATGATAAGTTAGTATTTTGTAGCTTCCCAGTTCCCATGAGCTAACTTACTCCTAATATAACAATAAATAAGAAATAAACATTTGCAACATTTTGAAATTGAAAGAATAAATTCTTTGGTATAAATGAAAGTGGAGTGTATTTTGTGGTGCGGACTTTGTTCCTTGGGTAGTCAGCTATTGGTAGACCAGTATCGGGCTGCACCATATCAGGGGGAAGAGGGCTATTAAAGTAGATTTTCCTCCCATCTGACGTCTCATCTAATAAAGAGTCGGACGAATCGTTATCATGCATTGTCCGGCGAGGATGTGGATTTGTCCGATTGTCAGGGGTTGTGGTGCTGGAAGGATTCCGACTGAATATCGATTTCGACCTTTTCGGGGTCGTTGGAGGTCTACCTTTTTTATGCCGTTGTGTACCCCATCGGGTTCTTTTCATGACAGTGGGTTTTCTTTGAACATCCGATAGGGACCCAGACTGAGGGTTGGACATGTCGTCATCAGAATAATCCTTACTATAATGCTTCTTGGTGTCAAAGGACAGGCCAATCCCGTGGCCAGCCGTTACGGCAGCAGCAGATGCTAAAGCAATTGAGCTCGTACTGCCATTTGTGATATTCGAATGAAGCACATCCACGAAATCATCATCTGCCTCGTCTCTTTCGTCCCAAGACCGGTTACTTTGGGGAGTACTGACGGGACTTTTATTGGCAAACGAGATATGACGCTGAGGTCTTAAACGCTGCTGGCTATGCTCGGGGTTTTGTGAAGGCAGAGCAGCAACACTTGGGGCCCTGGGAGATTTCATATACGATAATGGTCGGTTGCCTTCTTCTACAGTCGTCATTCTATTATTGGACGATACCGCCGAACCGGTCTGGGGCTGCTGTTCGTTATTTTCTTCAGAGTCCTCTATATCCGATATGAACGGATTTGAGGAATGATAGGATGCTCGTCTAGGAGATGTTTGAGACTGGTTGTGAGCCATGATAAATGAGCGTGATGGTAGGGGGAGGGAACTGAGAAAACCAAAAAAAAAAAATTTAGAATATAAATTCTAGTCACGTCACAGATGACGGCACAAACGAGGGCACAAACGAGGGCACTTTCACAAGCTTAGTTTGGTTCTAGTAAAAATGGACGTCGCGTCACAGACGACACTTTCACAAGCTTAGTTTGGTTCTAGGGAAATGGAGAATGAAGAAATCACGTCGAGTGAAATTTCAACAAATAAAATATAAATGCAAAATGTTTTTCTTTTCCTTTAATAACCACCAACCTCTGGCCAGCTAATAATAATTAATTAGGACCCAAACTGTTTAATGAAAAGAAAAGGTAAGGGCTACTCGAAAGTGGAAAATTGATTCAAGGCTATAAAATGATAAAGTTAGTATTCGGTGTTTAAAATGGGTTGTTCAGTTGGAGGTGAGGTCGTTTGCACGTTCAGGTTCAGGTTCAGGTTCAGGTTGGCTGGCGGCTCATTTAACATCTTTCTCGTAACGCCATTATTGCTACCTACTCAACAACCACCACTCTCGCTACTCCACCTTCTAACCTACTTACCTCTACCTTCTTATCCACTCATATGCTATACGTCCGTCTAATCAGCGTCCCTTAAAAATATGGGAAATCCTGATACTCCTAATATCTCTTTTCTCACACGGTGTCTATCTATGTCTATACGACACAAAACCACGAGCCAAACGTTGACTTTAAACCAAAAAAAAGTCTAAACCCCGAGGTGGTAATTATATTATGTGTCCTTTGAAAAAAAAAAAAAAAAGTTAATTGGTCCGACTTGAGACTGAAAAGCGTGTGTGGGAGTATGTTGACTAAGAGCGTAATCCAGTGTATAACGGTAAGAGGAACTAATTGCAATAGCTTAATAGTGCGCTATAGCGGAAGCTGCGTAAGTGCCAAACTTAACAATTTAACGTACTTATTGCGGACCGGAGTTAGTATTAATTTTTTTTTTATTTCACTGTTTTAGTAGGTTGGGAGTATTCTCCCACTGGAATTACGTTGAGGGAACAGACTGGCTCGACGGAGTGGGTGGTTATCGCAGCAGCAGGAGGAAGGAAGGGGGAATTCTCGGTTTGCAGCCCGCCGTCCCTTCATTGCCAGTATGCTGTAATAGGCTTGGCGCGGCAATGTGTTACGTGAGAAGTTGTAGTTGAAGTTGAAGTTGAAGTTGAAGCCGGAAGTATTTTGGCGGCTGCTGCGTGTGGGTTTGCTGGCGGTGTCCTGCTTGCATGGCTCTACTGGCGAGGCCCTGCTGGCGTCACTGTTCTGACTGGCGTGGCCCTACTGGCGTCACAGTACTGCCGGGCGTGTTTCTGCTGGCACGGCCCTGCCGGCTCTGCCCATCTCTGAAACATATGCGGCCAGGCACTGAGCGCGAACAGAGACATTGACGCGTTGTACAGCAGGTGGTGCTGGATTGGACAAGCTCAGAATACGAGGTGGGCCGCCGGGCGTTGCATATGCGCGACTGTGCCGGTCAACCTAAACTCCGTCAACCGATGCCTCCGCCGGGCTTGGGGGTTTGTCAGTTCGCCAGCTCGGTGTGGAAATTCCAATAGTTGGGAAACTTCCAGCTGCTGAGATGGGTGATATAGGCTCTGGCTGTGCCAGTGATAAGGTCGCATATCGGAAACCGACGGACGACGGACCTTCATTCTATCCACTGTCTACTATTTTACCTACCCCTTGCTGATTCTTGGCGAGTTGCTGGTAAAACAAGGGCTTTCTTCTCTTCCTTGGCGGTCGACTCAGTTAGGCGTTAGCTTCGATTACATCCTACCCCTTGCTAGAATCTCCTTTCCACCTGCCTGCTGTGCTCCGCAGCCCAGACCCGTCAGCCGTATCCAAACCACAACTGGCAATGATCTGTAACGTAAACCGATTTATACTGTCATTGACTTCCTAATCAGTGTTTAATCTTGTATGCGCAATCGAGCATGAAATATTTGTATTGACATGTCAAAAACAACCCGACAAAATAAATTACATCAATTATAATAAAATACCACTACTACAAAACAACAAGAAAATTAAAGCTAAATACATAAAAAACAACTACACCACATTCAGTAACCTAGTTATCCTTCTTGACTAGATCACCAAAAACTTTGTGAATCGCTTCACTAGCACCTTCTTCAATATAATCACCATGACACATTATAATGCGATCCACCTTAAAATCGAGCAGCTTCTGTATACCATCTTTGTCGCCCGCAGCCAGCTTGGCGTTGAATTTCCGGGCAATGGATCCGTCCACTTTGAATATACCCAACGTTCCAAATAAAAATCGATGGATAAATTTCCAGACAAACCCATTGCCTCCTTGTTGGATATACTTTGCAAACGCTCTGGTTGATGGCAAATTGGGGAATAAATCAGCAGTGACAAGCGTACTGGTGGGCTTATGAAACAACGCGATTTCTTGCGTCTCGCTAGTAGGGAAAAACACCGTATCGAATTCACTGCTCAATTCAGCAGGAAGTTCTGGACTGGGGCTCTTGGTGCTAAATAAATAATCGAATTTAATAGATGGCGTTCCATCTGCATTCTCAGTCTTCTTGACAAGCCCATCTGGTCCAATGATCTTGGCATTAGGGAATTGCTGAATCCAAGATGTCAACGCCATAAAGTGCTTATTATCCAGAGCTGCCAGATATTTCACATTAGGTTTGATATGAGGGTCGCTAATGTCTGCCAAATCCCGTAGCATACCATTTGTTTCTTCCCCCCAAGGAGTAGGATTGGTTACAATAATTGGATTTCCTGGTGCTTGAAGTTTAATGGCTGTACTGGTAACTCCCATTGGGAACACTCCCAAGAAAAATGGTGCTCCATGTATGCCAATAACTGGAGTAATGATTTTTGTGAATCCACCAACTGGTTCGACGTAGCCCATTGTATATAAAGTAAAGTAAAGTAGAGTAGCAACTGATAGTGTATGCGAGATAAAAAGATAATCGAGTATCAGGATAGTGGCAGAGGATGGTTTTTTTTTTTTTCCAGTTGCTAACCTTCCTGCTTAAATATGAATTTGGTTCTCTCATTGTTCGGTTTAACCGTGCCGTATTTGCTATAGCTTGGTTCTTTATCACCGCATTACGCCCACAATCCGTCATCCGCGGATGAATTGTCAGCAAACAAGAACGCAGTGCGTATCCCGCTAGTAAGTATGTGGCTGAGCCCACGGCTGACGGCAACAATCCTATACGAGCCGAGCCCGACGGTGGGCGCGCCTTGAATTAACCCGTCTACATTGACAGGGGGCTCATCTCTAAAAAAAAGATTAGTTCAAATCTTTGAGGTGCTCCTAACCCGAGCCAACCGCTAGATGCTAACGTCCGAAATAGCCACTATACGAAGTCTCAGATGGTCGATTAACGCGCTCTTTAAGTACATAAATCACGTGCATCGTCCGATATATTATGAACGTCATGACGAGTTAATACTTTGTTCGTGATAATCTATTCTAAAGAGCCTTGGAACCGGAGTCCGTGACCATGGCCGGACAGCAGCTGTTAGCGAGAGAAACTGTCGCGGCTCAATATCGGTGGCTACCAGATAATGGCCAAAACATGCGAAGACATATGATCAAGTCCTCATGTAAAATTGATCTCTAGAAAGAAAGTTTTGAATGTTTAGCCCCATATTAATTAAAAAAATATAATTTAGAACTAAATATATTAATAATTGAAAGTCTAAACAAAGCTTTAGACAAAAAAAAAAGCTCTGTGCCGACAAACTTAGATATTCGAGGACTGCCAATATTCCTCGCAAAGTGAACCCCCTAAAAACACCTATCTGAGTGCTATACCCGCACCCCGATGAGTGTGAAGAAAGGATTCTCACTAGGCACCTAAAACACGCCCCAGTACAGATGCTTTATTTAGGTTCTTCTTCTACCTAGAGCTTACAGATTCGTCTGATGTCGAGTTAGACAAGAAACAACTTGTTATGCTAGGTCAACAGAATACAAGAAAAGAATAAGCTTAATCAAAGACTGATAATTCTCAGTTTGTTCGGCGTCTCTCAAGTATAATAAACTAGGCTTGGAGAGCTAAACAACTGTAGGGGAAATCCTAGGATTTATATTCCGATAACATTCATCCGTGCTGTAGTAGGCGTAACGCACGTAATAAACGAAAGAGTGACAAAACATAGATAATAGAAGCACATGGTACGACACAAGTAAAGAAAGGTATGACTAGTATCCAGTACTGCATTCTCATTGCTCAGAAGTCGGACATGACAAATCTGATATCATAAGACTGGATGACCTCGAACTATTTCATTTGAAGCATTCATAACCGCGTTGACAGAACACGCGGCTATAGCACCATCGCTTGCAGTGGGCCGAATTACACTATACACAGCAGTATTGCCTGTATACAGAATTAAGTAGCAGATCTTATCTTTCATTAACATAGTATAAATTATTTAATAGCTATAATCGTCTTCGTGCATATGTAGCGAAAACAAGCTTCAACGCCTTCTGTTCACAGATGGTGTCCCCCGACATCACTGATCAAGGCTCTCGGAGGCTCGAATATGATAGATCTGACAGAAAATCTTTCTTTACTCTATATGTGGCCGAAGTTGTAATATATATAGTTCACATATATAACTAATGATTCTATTGTATTCTATTGTAGCCATGGTGATGTCCTAAACTTATTGGAGTCTGAATGAGGACTTTAAACAAGATCACTATCAATACATTATTGCAGTAGGTTATCGGTTTGCAAGCTCGCTGAACTCGGCAAACGACGGCCTTTTACAGCTACATTGAAATAATAATAATAATAATAATAACTTCTTAACTACGAAAGGTAAAAAGGGGAAACTTTTATGATGGTACGAGGATTGTGTTATGATACTGTAATACTGTGATACTAGCGTATCATCCATATCTTACCATAACTAGGTGTACCATTTATAACTTAGCATCTATAGAAGAAGAAGAAGAAGAAGAAGAAGAAGAAGAAGAAGAGCAAGAAGTGATGCTGGTGATAATGCTAATGATAATGCAAATGCTAGTGATGAAGTCTGGAACAATTTCTGTCTCATCAAAGATCTATCCCAGTCTTGATCAGTTCAGTGATACATTGCTGCAAGTCTTCCTGTAGTTCCTTGACCCATTCTTCTGCTTCGATTCTCAATGCTCGCTCCCTTAGGAACTGATCTTTTGGTACACAGTCTTGATGATGGTCTTCCTCAATCTCACGTTTAGACGGCAGAAAAACACGGCAAATAGAGCAGTCACAGCTACAAACACCCATGATGGGGGGCCCAAGATTGGGAACTGTAGAACAACCGGTAGTATCGTCGTCAGACTCGTTACCATCAATTGGATCATCCAAATCATCCACTACATCCATACCCATGATGTCGTGGGAAATGGCGCTAAAACGACCAAATAAAGATTTGAAAAGCATTTCGGTTCAGAGAGAGAAGACGAAATAATAATAATACTAGTAATAATAGTCCGGAAACGATCAATAACTGTTGTTAACACGATTTTTACGAAGCAGAGAACAAATTGCTGTGCTGGTAGAAATCAGGAAATTGGGAAGCAGGAAGATAGACAGACGAGATGTCAATATCTGTTCTATCGATAAACATTATGGGAGATAAATATCGATAAACATTATGGGGGCTTGGACCGAGCAATACTGCATTGGGCTTATCATATGCAGGGTAGTCATCTGTAAGCGAACGGACGGCTGCGCTGTACCCGAAACCGATAGTTCTACTCTGTGGAAAAGAGAAGTGATATTTTAGGAATGTAGCTGAATGTGAACGAGGAGCGGAGTGTCAAGGTCTGCTCGCTAAGAGATGGGTTGTCACGGCCTGTGATAGGTAGATATATTACCTTTGAAGAGGCTTGTGGGCGATCTTATCTTATCTTATCTTATCTTATCTAATCTGACCTTAACCCATCAACAAACTTCGATCTTGCGAGCCTCGCTACATATACTACTACTATAAAAGCTATGAACTAAAGGGCTGTATTTCCTATGTATCTAACCATAACTTTAATCGTGTTCCTGTTTGTTCCTGACCTATCGTCCTGAATGCATGCCATAATTACACACATTTGCTACTATAATAATATTTTGATCCGCAAAAGGACGTCTCAGCAAATGCTCTGTTTCGCTCCATAAAACGTGGGCACAATTGAGCCTATGGCTCCTTACCGAGTTGAGTATTGTCACATTTAGGATCGGGGTGTTGTACCCTGCAGATGCCCTGCAGATGCCCTGCAGATGCCCTGCAGAGCATGCAGTTTAACTTAACGGTAATATGCGGGAGTCACAGCCGCTCTTCCTGTATTTTCAAAAAGTATATAAAAAAGTGATTATTCTATTTTATATAATTAAGTAGGAGAGGAAGAAGAAAAGGTTTTGTTCTTCCTCGAACGCTGGCGGCTCCGATCCATTCTCCTAGAGAGTGGATCGTGGCCCCAGAAATGCGGTCAGTCTGATGTGAGGAACGAATACAGATTCTAGGTACCTAACCCACGCTCCAGTACAAATACTTATTTTAGTTCTTCTTCTATAGATAACGGACACAATAATTGAATACTACCAATCAGATATGACTAATGCTCAATAGATTAGAGTCGATTTAGTGTAATAAAATAGGCTTAATTTAGTCAACTAGTATAAAGGATACACACAGCAAACATATACCGATAACATACATATCGGATAAAGAAGGAAAAAAGAAGTAAAAAAAGAAAAAGAAGACGAAGAAGAAGAAGAAGAAGAAGAAGAAGAAGAAGAAGAAGAAGAAGAAGAAGAAGAAGAAGAAGAAGAAGAAGAAGAAGAAGAAGAAGAAGAAGAAG
>JAKTRT010000087.1:0-35198 GCA_030579895.1 Sugiyamaella grinbergsii | reverse complement strand
CGATTCTTATTGATGAAGCACTCTGAAATGGGATTAAATAGGCATCGCGAGAAGGTTCTTTCGGTGCCCGCTGGGAGTTTCCGTCTAATGCTATTGACGAAGTACTCTGAAATGCGTTACTTAAAAAATCATGTAATTAAATAGGCGGCGAGAGAAGGTTCAGAGAAGGTTCTTTCGTCGTCCGCTGGGGGGTCATAGCCTGTAACGGGCTGTGGCCCCTGAACTGCGTTATGTCAGTTATCGTGCAAGGCTCTCTCGTTCGTCCGCCATAGTCTGTAACGGGCCATGGCACCTGAACTGCATTAGGTAGGTAACTGTATAGATGAATAAGCAGCTATCCGTTGCGGTGGTGTGGTATAATCACGGTGATATTTTCAGTAATTAGTGTTGAGAATGAGAGACGAGTTAGAACCTTTAGGAACGGTTGTAAAGTAGGAGGCATTTCAGAGACAACCCTAATTCTGGATGAAGAACGTTTGGCCGTGTAGAAACAGCAAAAATAGCGCCGCTCGTCAAGTCAGGTTTGTCATTTTTTTTTTACGTTTTTTTTTACCACATGGAATTTAAAAGATATTTTGGACGGCGCCTCATGTAGATCGAACGAAGCTTTCAATTAAGGAACTAGGTCTCAGTAGCGAGAACGGTGATAAAGATATCGGCACCGAGCGCGTAACCCTGCAATATCTCCCGCGCGTCACGTGATGGATGCCCCGCCGGGGCGGTTAAACCATCACGTGATCGAGAGATCAACCGGGTCGGACAGACCGACGCAACAACCGTCCGCTTCCGTTATCAATAAATTTCACCTAATCTATCTACATTTCGTTATCTGTATATATTTGTATACATATCCTACACTATCTAAAACAAACATATATATCGTCTATTGTCTATATTATTAGCTCCTCTTCTATACTCTTCTATACGCAAATAATGGCACCAACCAACAAAATCGATAGCTCAGACCGCGGCTATCAGACCCACAACCAGGGCGCCCAAAATATTACCATTGGCGAGGTTCCTCATAAGATCCCTGTGTTTGAGACCAAACTTCTCAAGAGAAAATGGGCCCTAGAACATATGGCAGGCGCGTTCCGCGTGTTCGGAGCCAAACACTATACAGAAGGATCCGCTGGCCATATCTCTATAAGAGACCCGATTAATCCAAACACATTCTGGATCAATCCACTCGGGGTCCACTATTGTATGCTAAAGGCATCAGACATGGTCCAAGTTGACGAGGACGGCAATATTGTTGGCGGATCTAAAAAGGCTATCAATAAAGCCGGCTTCATGATCCACTCTGCTCTTCATAAAGCCAGACCCGATGTCCATGCTGCCTGTCATACTCATTCTATCTATGGCAAGGCATACTCAGCATTTGGCAAGCCTCTTGATATGATTAACCAAGATGCATGTGTCTTTTACAAATGTCATAGTGTATATGAGGATTTTGGCGGAGTAGCAGTTGAAGACGAAGAAGGTCGTAAGATTGCTGCTGCTCTAGGGACCAACAAAGCAGTGATTCTGCAGAACCATGGGCTTTTAACTGTTGGTGAAACAGTTGACGAAGCTGCTTATATGTTTACGTTGATGGAAAAGACGTGCCAGGCACAGTTATTAGTGGATGCCGCCGAAGCGTCGGGAAAGACCAAGTCCATTATTCCTGATCATGATGCCAAGTTCACGTATGATGCGACAAGTGATGGCGAGTCTCTATATCAAGAGTTCCAGCCTGATTATGAGTATGAGGTATATAAAAGTAAGGGAGACTTTTTAGACTTGTAGTTTAATAGTAAATGGGTTGTTTATTTATGAGGTTGGATATAGCACACCGTGGGCGGTCAGGTGACCGGCTCGTTGTACCGGCACACCACCGGGTTGGCCAATCAATATATATGGGGGAACAACAGTACGTTTTGGGTCTAGTCGATATGAAGGTTATATTTATATCCGAGCAAGGAGTCCGAGTCTAAGACAATGGGGCTATCAGATATGATAGTCATGTTTCACGGACGAGGCTTGAGCTCGATCTATGAGTTCGGGCCGCGCCTGGATGCCGGAGGCAGACCGATACACCCTAGAAGGGACACACCAGCCCAGATCAAGAAGTTCGAGTTGTCTGCCAGCGAGCCCAGTAAATGCGAGATAATTGAGATTTGCCGGCTCGTTTACCGCTTTCGACCTAGCAGCAGCATTAATAGTCTGTATTCTATACGTGTGTCACAAAGATAAGATATTCTTGGCCTGTGCGGGGGATGGGATGTAGACGAGTGTTTTTAAGGACCAGCAGGCGTGTGAACGATAAGAAGCTTGACTGTGAGTGGAGGGCTTATGTTTTGGGGTGCGTATGATCAATAATAGGGGAACAACAGATGGGCAGTTCGAAGCGATGTGCCCGCGGTAGAAGGAGGGCTTTGTAGAGAGAGAGAGGTGGTTTTTAACCCGTTGGATGGATTCCGGTATGGAATCGCGACGTGTATGGGAGGAGCTGACGAGCCATGAGGGCAGGAGACGAACGGGCGATGTGATCGGGGAGTATGGGACACGACGGGCGATGCGAACAATATGGGAGGTGGGACACTGAGACCGGGAGGGGGTCGTCCAGTCAAAGAAAGGTGGAACCGGGGTCTTTTCCTCCCGTCCACAATGCAAACTGCAATCGCGTAAACTACTAGTCTGCCCTTGAAAAAGCTTCCACATTCAGACCGTGAAGAAGGGCGCTTTCAGCTTTATTGTCGACCAACTACTGCCAACATCAAGAAACGACCCTCAGGTTCTGCTCTGCTCAGCTACTCTTCCTCGTCGAGCCGCAACCCTTGTCATCTAACAGTTCTGCCAGTCCGTGCAAGTCCAGTCAGAAACCAGCCGTTGAGCAGTGCAGTGCGTTATTGGCTGCTTCATTACTTGGCTCCCGCCGGGATGCCGTAACTGTTTACCATAGAAATGGCTGCTGCTTCCGCCGGCTGGGCCATGGACGGTGCAAGATAGCGAGCTTAAGCCCACTAAGCCCCTGCAGAGAACCACCCTTCCAACCACCCCCCCCGACCCGGGTCAACGTTCCATAGGCAAGCCAGAGCATGAGCCCGACCCCACGGGCCTAGTGTGGAGAGCTCTCCTAGAACCGGCCTAGTGAGGACTACCCTAACAAGTTTTGGTGTTAGCCTACCGTCCGGGAATTACTATTCATGTCAACGGGATTGGGTAGCATGGAATAAAAGATCCCCCTCCTGCCGCGGCCCCTACCGCGCCGCGCCAAAGGGCGCCGGCTGTTCTAGCGTCAATTGTTATTTTATTTTTCCAAGCCTTCTTTTTTTTTTTTTCTTGTTGCATGCATGCCGCACCTTCTAGACGCGGTGAAAAAGCCCCCCAAAACCGCTCCGTGCAACTGGCTGCCAAAATGCCTGCCAGCCAGACAAACCACATCTCGGAATCGACAGGTTCGGCCAAACACACGACGAACACACCCAGCAGGCCAAATCCACATCCAAACCCTCCCGTCCAAACGCTTATGGTGAGAAAAATCAACCACTGTCTCGCGGCCACTGTCGCACAAATATCCGCGTCCTGAAACAGTTTCCTGTCATGTCCCATTTGTCGTTTTTACGACCCGTCTGTCTACCTCCGGCTCGTTCCTGTCCTTGTCTTCTGTTACATGCAGACGTATATCCGATGGACAATTACTTTTTCTCGTGAGTTTTAACTACCTACTATTTGACGGCTTGGCGACTGATAAGCCGTTGATTTGAGAAGGCTTAATGGTAGGCTCCTAAATCAGGATACGATAGTAGTTGGACGGTCGACTTGAGATTTGTATATAAAGGGGGACGACGATGCGATTTCGAAAAGGATTTTTTTTTTTATTTGATTCATCCTCAAGAAGCTTATTCGCATCAGATAAAAACGGTTCTTGATCTATCTTTTAGATATTTGTTTAAATTTTTTTTTTTGTTTGTGGAGAAATCTCATTTAAAAAAATGTCTTCCAAAGTATCAGACGATATCGAGAAAGTCGGGTATACCCCCAATGAATATTCCGATGACGAAACTAGACAAACTCAGGTCCAGGAGTTAAATTGGTTTGATAAACTTTTCCAAGAAAAATTAAAAGCTGAAATCCGTGGTATTGAACATATCCCTGAAGAGGAACGTCATGATGTCTCTTATTGGAATGCCGCTTCTATGTGGATGGGTGCTAATTTGGTGGTTGCTACCTACAGTTTGGGTACTTTGGGTATCACTGTTTTTGGATGCTCGTTTTGGGATTCCGTTTTGGCGATTATTTTCTTCAACATCTTGGGTGCCCTTCCAGTGGCTTATTATTCCACTTTCGGTCCTAAGATGGGTCTTCGTCAAATGGTCTTGTCTCGTTTCTGGTTCGGTTATCAAGGTATTAGAATTGTAGCTTTCCTTAACTGTATTGCTTGTATTGGTTGGACTGCTGTTAATACCATGGTGTCGGCTCAAATCCTCCACACTATCAATAATGGAACTTTACCTCCTTGGGGTGGTGTTTTGGTTATCACCATTACTAGTGTGTTGGTTTCGATTTTCGGTTATAAAATCGTCCATGCTTTTGAAATGTATGCCTGGGTTCCTAATTTCATTGTGTTCATCATCATTGCTGTTCGTATGGCCAAATCTCATGCCTTTGAAGCTGGTACTTTAGCTTCTGGTCCTAA
Source organism: Sugiyamaella grinbergsii (assembly GCA_030579895.1). NCBI lineage: Eukaryota > Fungi > Ascomycota > Dipodascomycetes > Dipodascales > Trichomonascaceae > Sugiyamaella > Sugiyamaella grinbergsii. Next base: position 30,517 of record JAKTRT010000087.1, on the reverse strand, counting down.
TGAGGCTGCTGCCGTCTTGTCCTTTGGTGGTACTGTTTTCGGGTTCGCTACTGGATGGGCTTCTTATGCTTCCGATTATACTTGTTACATGCCCAAGTCCACTTCCAGAGTCAAGGTGTTCTTTTTGATTCTTGCCGGTGTATGTTTCCCCTTGATGTTCTCCATGATTCTCGGTGCTGCTTGTGCCACTGGAACGGTTTCCAACGCCCGATTCCTTGCCAACTATCAGGCAAACAGTGTTGGTGGTTTGCTTTATGCCATCTTGGTCGAAGACTCTCTGCACGGATTCGGTCAATTCTGCCAAGTCATCTTTGCTCTTTCTACAATTTCTAACAATATCCCTAATTTGTACTCGTTGGGATTGTCTGCCCAAACCGTTTGGTCTGGTTTCCGCAGGGTGCCCCGTATAGCCTGGTCTATTTTGGGTTGTGGTGTTAGTGTTGCTCTTGCCATTCCTGCCTATTATCATTTCTCTGAAGTTATGTCTGACTTTATGGATTTGATTGGTTACTGGTTAGCTTTCTACTCTGCCATTGTTTTGTCCGAGCATTTCATCTACCGCAAGTCCATTGAAAACTACGATCCTTTGGATTATGACAATAAGGAAGCTCTTCCCATTGGTCTTGCTGCTATGTTTGCTACTGGATGTGGTATTGCTGGTGCCGCTGTTGGTATGTCTCAAGTTTGGTTTGTTGGACCTATTGCTAAGAAGATTGGTAATACTGGTTTCGGTGGTGATATTGGTTTCGAATTAGCTTTTGCTTTTGCTTTTATTGCTTTCAATTCCACCAGATGGATTGAACTCAAGTATATTGGTCGTTAAATGTTCCGAAATTGTTTTGCTGGTTTGTTTTTGATGTTAAGTAGTAGTATGTAATTTAATGATAATTCGAGGAATGAAGTTCTTGGTTATAGATTATGTTATGGATTTTTAGTATGAGTTAATTCGCGGTCGATATTGAAAAATATTTATTTCCAAGCACTGATTTTTACCATACTCTATTTGATGCTTAACGAAAGCTTAATTACTTAATGGCACCAATTCTCTCTAGTCTGTCTATAATTGTTTTTTTGACCTTTCTATTCTCTCTAGTCTATCTGCAATTTTTTAACCTTTATTTTCTCACTAGTCTATCAGCAATTTTTTAAACCTTTATATTCTCTCTATATTCTCTCTAGTCTATCTGCAATTTTTTTACCTTTATATTATCTCCAGTCTATCTACAAGCATCTAACCCATTATATTTATCTATAGTGTACCCATAATTATCTAACCCCTTATATTTATCTATTGTGTACCCATAATTATCTAACCCCTTATATTTATCTATAGTGTACCCATAATTATCTAACCCCTTATATTTATCTATAGTCTACCCATAATTATCTAACCCCTTATATTTATCTATAGTCTACCCATAATTATCTAACCCCTTATATTTATCTATAGTCTATCTATTATTTATGTCCACAGTTTGCTAACGCCTCGCGGGTGCGCTGTTGGTTATATATGCATGGCCAGGGCCCATTTCGCGATAACGCAGTTGGGACTCGGATCTCCAAATCTACATATGAACTAGACATTTTTCACATTATCTCCGACCGTTATCAGTTATGAATAAAAAAAATGCAAAATCGTTCACAGAAACGCGAGAGAGAAACTACGTCGTGTACGACATGCAGAGCCAAGAAGCGAAAGGTAGGTCCTGTTGACAAACGCACAATAAGGTCTTGACTAACTGATCAGTGCAATCACTCGTTTCCTTGTGACCAATGTGCGAAAAGAGATATTGGCAGTCAGTGTGGTTACGACGCCAAGAGTCGGTGGAGAAGAAAATTAGATGAATCGTCGCCTGTACAGCCAGCACACTTAACACCAAATGAAAAGGTACCTGAAGAGAATGATAATAGATATGACCTAAAGTCAATAGTAATGCGACTAGATAGACTCGAGCGTCAGGTTCAGAGCCCTGCTAATGACCTGAACACTTTGCTATCTCCTCCCTCGACATCTGCTTCTACGATTGCGTCGGAACCGCCTAATCAGTTCTGCTGGTACTGGCCGCCGGGTATCGACAAGACCCCAGACTTGAAAGAGCTCGTGAACCTTATCGAGAATGTACGTAGTGATAAGAATCTTCCACCTTGTGAATGGCCTAACTTGAAGACGATATTCCGCATATTCAGCTCAAATAATGATGCAGACGTCACAACCTTTTTACCACCGAAACATATATCAGATATGCTTCTAAAAAGATATAAAGACGTAGTACACCCGATTATTCCAATCATCGATCTGGCTCATGTACACAAACGGTCTGAAGCGTTATGGACTGAGGATAGACACAAGCTATTCAATGACTCTCATTATATGGCGATATATTTCTTAATGCTTGCCTATGCTAGTCGTTCTTCGGGTTACGATGTTCAGAATCATAATGTCACGTCGTCTCTTCATAGGTTATTTATTAGTGGTGCAGAGCATTACATGTCCACATATGTATATGTTGGCACCCCGAGCATCAAGTCGTTTGAAGCTATTCTACTGTATGCGATGTTTATGTTTGCTGGTGAGACGGTTCAATCAGGACGGGCCATCACGTCTCTTGTTTATAATATGGCACAAACTTTAGGACTTTATAGACGGATACCGGTAGAGGGCCGTGTGGATTATAAGAAACAAAACGACTTGTTTGAGATTTTTTATTCATTTGAAAAGTCTTCGGCGCTAGATTTGGACCAACCTTCCTATATCAATGATCGATACTGCTTTTTTAATGGCAATGGGCACGCCGATCAAACGACTTTTACTGGGTTCAGGTCGATTCAATTCCAGTTGTCCACAGTCCTTAGTAAAGTGGTAGATGAGGTTTATGGTACAAACTCATGTCCTTCGCAGGAAACTATTAGACAGCAACATGAGGAGGTAACCCGGGCCATAAGGTCAATCCCCACAGAACTTCGACTGGTTAGACCAAGAGACGAAGAGATTGGCACCAGCAGGAAAGACGTTAGTCCGGCGGTTTTAATGCAGCAATATGTGATAAATACACTGGCGTACAAGACAATATTTATGCTTCACAAGTCGTTTATATCACGACGAAATTCTAGCGGGCAGTTGTATCCTGAGTTTGAGTTTTCAAGGAAAGAGGGGCTAGAAGCAATCTACTATTTAATGAAGAACCAAGTCGAGGTATTTGCAAATCCCGATCTTCAAGAGTTTGTGTGGTGTCATTGGCATTATGTTTATTATCAAGCCTTTTTCGCTGCTCTTCTTGCAGCCTTGGACTTCAAACATTGTCATGGTTTGTCTGATGCAACAAATGCTCCTGGAAAGGACATAATAGCACTTGTTAAGCAGCTGCGGCAGCAGTACTATTCAATGAGAATAGCTACAATGTGTGCGTCTGCTCGGTCTCATTTAGTGTTATCGGCGGTGTTACAAGAAAAATCGGAATTTGATATTCCCGAACTGTTTGGTCCGTTTATATTGCGAAAGAGCCGGACTCAGACCCCTGAACAGGAATCTCTGTCGTCGGTTGTAAGTGAAGCGAGCGATCTGTCTTACATTGATGCTATGCTAGACGAAACGTTCTTTGATAGTGATACTTATAATTCGTACTTTACGAGTGCTTCTGCTATTTATAATACTGCCATTATATGAAGGTAGACTATTTATAGACTATTTATTGAGAAAGCATAATGTTATACAATTGGGCTAATATATTTTATATAACTCGGTCAGTTAATTCGTTCACCCCCAGTCTTCTGCATCCACTCATCCACTTCGACGTCTCGCGAGGTTAGGTTTCATCTATCAAGGATTGTCATTTCAGATCTCATTGACAAAAAGTTTGATCTGTTAACCACTCATTAATCTCACGTCCATTCAAAATGTCGAGGCTGTCGACATACACTTCCCGCCTGGCTGTTCCGTTGAATCGTCGGCAATTGTCGTCCAAGATCCGAGCCAAGATCCAATCTGGCCAACCAACATTTGAGTCTAGACCCCATCTTATTCATGAAGGAGATCTGACTCCTGGTATCTCAGCATTAGAATATTACGCCAGAAGACAAAAAATATTAGAATCATTACCAAACAAAAGTACCGTGATTATTCCTGGCAATGTCACTCAGTTTGCAACTCAATCGGTTTTCCATCAATTTATCCAAGACCCAAACTTTTACTATCTCACTGGATTTCTAGAACCAGGCGCTGCTCTGGTATTACACAAAGAAAGCGAACGTTGCATGAAATCTATTTTCTTTGTCCCGGAAAGGAACCCAGCAGTCGAGCAATGGGAGGGTGAACGAACTGGCACCAAGGGCGCTATTGAGCTTTTCAATGCCGATGAAGCATATCCATCGGATCATCTTGAAAGCAAACTGGTCACTCTCTTGGATGGAGCTAATGACAATGTGTTTGTTGAAACCGAGTTCCAGCCGCGGTACTCGCCGTTTTTCCATAGCCAATTGAATAATATTCTACGGAATTCTTCAATTGGGAGACTAGAAAGTGCCGTCAAGTTAATAGAATCACACCGTCTTGTGAAAACAGAGTGTGAAATCGATGCCATGAGAACAGCCTCGGAAATGTCCTCTGAAGCATTCAACAACGCTTACAGTATAAGATTTGCTAAAGAGCACGACCTCCACGCCTTTTTGGATTACCAATTCAGAGCCAATGGATGCCAGATGCCCGCTTACTTGGCAGTGGTAGCTGGAGGGTCCCATGCGCTAACTATCCATTATACCCGCAATGACGATTTGTTACGAGACGGAGAGCTTGTATTGGTTGATGCTGCTGGTAAATACGGAGGCTACTGCTCGGATATCTCGCGAACATGGCCCGTCAGTGGAGAGTTCACCGCGCCGCAACGAGATCTCTACCAAGCAGTACTGAATGTCCAGAAACAGTGTATTGAACTATGTACAGTCAGCAAAGGCGTTTCCATGGCTGATATCCACCGAAGCTCAGAAGATCTGCTCTACACGGAACTTCTGAATGCAGGCTTCTCGGGCCTGACCCGGAGCCACGTCAGAGAGCTCTATCCACATTACATTGGCCATAATCTCGGGATCGATGTCCATGATCTGAAGACGGCATCTAATTTTGTGCCTCTAAAAGCCAATCAAGTAATTACCATTGAACCAGGTGTGTATGTTCCCCAGAACGACAAATTCCCTAAACATTTCCAAGGAATCGGCATTCGAATTGAAGACAATGTAGTGGTTGGCCAAGACTCGTACGAGGTGCTGACGGTCGATGCGCTTAAAGAAATCGACGACATTGAAGTGGCTGCCGGCATGTAATATAATTGTAATCGTTACAGTAGCAATAGTTGGGTGTGCCTCCGGCGGCTGGGCTCTGCCCAGACCCGTGGCTCCGCTTTGCGGAGAACACATGGGCCGTAGGTGATGATATATTTTGTATATATATATATATATATATATATTATCGTTTAATGAGCTCCGGGAACATGAGCACCCACTACGTGACCATTAGCAATGCCTGAATTTGGGGTCCAACCACCAACCGACACAGACCCGACTTCAGAATTGAATTTGCGAATCCGCGCCTCCATCTCAGGACGGAAGTTTCTGATAAGACCTTGGATGGGCCATGCAGCAGCGTCTCCCAACGCACAAATGGTGTGTCCTTCGACCTCCTTGGTCAACTCGTAAAGCATATCAATTTCACGTTCCTTGGCCTGGCCACTACGGAACCGGTCCATGGCCTTGAGCAACCAAGTGGTACCCTCACGACATGGGGTACATTGCCCACATGACTCATGCTTGTAGAAATACGCGAATCTTTGAATGGCCCGAACAATGTCAGTCGATTTGTCCATGACAATAACAGCAGCAGTACCGAGACCCGACTGAACGTCTTTAAGTGCATCATAGTCCATAAGAACGTCGTTACAGACATCTTTGGTTAGGACTGGAACCGAACATCCTCCAGGAATGACTCCGAGAAGATTGTCCCAACCTCCACGAACACCTCCGCAGTGCTTTTCGAGTAATTCACGAAGTGGAATGGACATCTCCTCTTCAACAGTACATGGCTCATTGACATGACCAGAAATGCAGAACAATTTAGTACCTTGGTTTCGCTCTCTACCGAAACCTGCAAACCATTCACCCCCTCTTCTACAGATACTAGGAGCCACAGCAACAGTCTCGACATTGGTAACAGTGGTAGGACGACCGAACAGTCCCACTCCAGCTGGGAATGGAGGCTTAAGACGGGGCTTACCAGCCTTACCTTCTAAAGATTCAATCAATGAAGTTTCTTCTCCACAGACATAGGCACCCATACCTCTATGAATATAGACATCGAAATCATAACCAGATCCACAGGCATTTTTACCAATAAGCCCATCGGCATATGCTTCATTAATGGCAGTTTGAAGAATGGCTGCCTCGTTGTAAAATTCACCTCGAATGTAAATATAAGCAGCAGTGGCATTCATAGCACGGCCAGCTACTAAACATCCCTCAACAAGCTTATGAGGATCTTTTCTAATAATTTCTCTATCTTTACAAGTACCTGGTTCACCTTCATCGGCATTGACGACAAGATAACGAGGTCCTGGGTTCTTATCCCAACCGGGAGGGTTCATGAACGACCATTTAAGACCAGATGGGAAACCCGCACCACCACGGCCTCTTAGACCGGACTTCTTGATTTCATTGATGATCCAGTCATGACCTTTAAGTACGATTTCCTTGGTTTTATGCCAGTCGCCCATTTTTTTGGCTGATTTAAGGTCATGGCCATAAGTTCCATAGACGTTTTGGAAAATCCGATCTTGATCTTTGAGGCCACCATAAGTTCTGGAATTGGTCTTGGATGTTGAGAAGAGCCTTCGTGCTGATGTAGTTGTGATGGTAGTAGCACTAGGGGTAGCAACTGCTACTTTTAATTTTGGGATTCTCGATAGCATTGTGAGAGGATTGGTTAACGGAGGAGAGTCAAATATTACAAGAGTAAACTAGAGCGAGTCGGTAGTTTACTATCTCGTTCTGGTTCTTCCCTTTCACACTCTCAGTTAGTTGTCAATCTGGGTATCTTCACGAGTCTCACAAGTTTTAAAACAACCTGTGTTTCTTCTGGTTGGTTTCGACCAATCAATGAGAAGTCTTTTTTCAGCGGTGGGATTTGAATTGGTTGGCGGGACCTAGCCCTGCACGGCTACGTTGGGAGGTCCTCAATTGCAAGCCGCCTCTCCAGAGGCTCCTGCTATCTGAGACCTTTCGATGACCTCGTTATCATTAGTCTAACCGGATCCATCTATCCTCGGCTTACTTAAACTTACTCGTCTGTTCACTCCGTGGCGTAAACCAAACATGATAAATACCCGTAGTTTTATTATCTATCGTTTTATAATAAATATTCAAGTCTATTAAAAGCTCAGTCGCTTCAACTAATTATTCCAACACTCATTGATACTGTTAACTAGTACCAATGATTATTAACTCTTCCGTTCTCTCTCTTGAAGTAAGTTAGAGGATAGCCTTCGGTAACTCTGGAACCAGGTAACAGCTTTATTAGCCGAGTGGATAACGTAGATCGCGAGTGCGGTATTTCTAGGAAATACGGTCCTGACAATCATAATAATATCATTCCGCCTTATTTTACCTTGATGTGGATTGAAACCTTCCATCATGTTCGTGGGAGAGAAGGTGAATACGGACCCCTCCATCCTAGAAAGAGAAAATCTCGGTTCTTTGTCATGCCTGTCCTGTGGCCAAAATATTTCCTCCTATCCCCACACTAACATGTCTTGTAGACAATGTCTGATAGCGAGTCTTGCAACGAGTGTTCCTTCCCACCTCCTCGCAATCGTTCAACCCGCGATCGTGGATCTGCTCGGGCCGACAACACCTCATTAATCCCTGCCACCACGGTTCCCCCTATCTGTACCCATTCGACCCACCTTCCATCCGACTCTGTTCCTACGTTTCCCAAAACAGCGTCCTCTGCCAGTTCTTCGAGTTTCAATTCTTTGAACGTTTCTTCATACGATCCTTCTCTGGGCCCTCTTATTCCCCCTGGGGACGCCTTAGACATACCTCTTCCTGCTCCCTGGGATGGTGATCCGTTAACCCTCTATGATTTCCTCTATACGTTTGATCTCTACTTCCGTCTCTTTAACCTTCCTGATCCATACCGGCCCATTCAACTCGTGACCAAACTGCCACTCAAAATAATTAGTCGTCTTGAACCTAATCATAGTTCTACCCTCTCGTATGCTCATTTGACTTCGTACTTACTTCAAACTTTCGGCGTTTCGGACATCCAGTTACAAGCAAAACGACAATATGACCTCCTGTCCCTGAAATGCTCTTCATATGAAGGTGTAGCAACTTACAACAGTGACCATTCCTTTTACACCAGCCAACTTGGTTATAATTCTTTGTCGAAAATTAATTCATATCTTCAAGGCTTCACTCATTCTGATTTAAGGAACCATACCCATTTAGTTGATCCCGAATTCGATTATGAAAAGCTTCAAAGTCATTTCTTTGCTTATGCCTTATCAAAACTGAATCGACCCACCTCTTCAACTCACACTCGTCGACAGAATCGCCAAACTCAACGTTCTGCACCTCGCACTCTCGACGCTACCGAGAAACAACGTCGCCGGGATAAAAACCTTTGTTTATACTGTGGATCCTCCGATCATCTATTAATTGCTTGTCCCGTTAAACGTCCAAATCTCTCTTCCCGTACACCAGACTCATCGCCTACCAATAACCCTTGTTATTTTTACCCGCTTTCATTTTATCCCCAGCTTATTTCCTCTCTACGCGAAGCCTATGCCCTACATCCTCCCATTTCCACATGTCATCATCCACTGTTTGAACAATTCGATTTTTACTTTTACAATGACAGATTATTTATTCCTCACCAAGCTACAGGTCTAATCAATCAAATCATCTATCTGTTCCATAATCTACCCACTGGCGGTCACTTTGGACACAGAGAAACCACACTAGTGCTGTCCCACTTTTATTACTGGAATAACATGTCCAATTCCATCCAAGTGTATATCAAAAATTGTCACAGCTGTCAAAAAGCCAAATCCTTTATTAACGCTCCCCTCGGCTGACTCCTATCCTGAGATCTCAGGCATCCCAGATAAATTCAATGCCCTCCTTGCCATCGTCTGCCTTCTTACTACAATGCTACATCTCATTCCAGCGAACACTAAAGACACAACGACAACACACGTCGAACAATGTGCCATCGAACAATGTGCCACCTCTATATTCCCTGTACATGGTCATTCCAGAGAATTCCGTCCCTACTGTGAAAAGCACGGATTACACCTTCATTTCACGTTTAAGGGACTGCTTCTTGTACTTCCTCGCTACATCGACCCTTTCCCAATCAAAGAAGTCGTCAAGGCCAGTTCATATCGTCTTCTACTCCCCTCTACCTATAAATGACATGATGCCTTTTCTTCACCCTTATTACAAGTTGACACATTCACCGATTCTGCTCAGTCGTAGCTTGGTAGCCTGGCCCTCCTGGCCCTAAACCTTATATTGTATAGATATTCTTCATATACTACGTAACATAAATACCGTAGGACTCCCCCCTACAGGAGTTTCAGGGAAATTATTTGAAAACTGGATGAATACAACACTCGGACCGGCAGAGCAGAGCGCTAAGAGCGCTTAGCATTCCTAACTATTCAGCTGTGGATAATTTGCTAGAGGACAGAGGTTCAACGACCCCTAATAGGAGCATTACAAGCTTCAGCAGCAAAGACAGAAGCTGACTATGGGTTCTCGAATGATATATTCCTACGACGTGAATCGAAACGTTCACCTTAGTTCATAGACTGCTAACCCATTAACTCTTCTATAGGTCCGTGTCTGATATTTACTCGATTAACCTATTTTTCAGTGCCATACTTAACCAGTGATTCGGACCTAACCCACAGATATCTAGCTCACTTTCACCATGCATTCTATCTATAAATATATTGACGGTGCGAAAACTGGCCCGCGAATTCGAGCCCGACAGAGAGAATAAAAGGAAAAAAACAACCGGCAACAAATACAAAACCAAGCCCACGAAAGCGTACATGCAAACGTCAGGACCAAGTAATAGAAGACATTTTAAAGATAAGCTATATTTGTCCCGAGTCAGTTCTTTGGCATCGTCACTTTCAAGCAGATCAGCTGATTGACCGGTTCAGATGCACCATTTCCATAATTGTTTTCGTTCCTCATATTTATAACGAGCGAAGAATAGCATGATTATTCGCCAATTGACGGATCAAGGAGGACTGTCGCAATCGCGATCGGAAATGAGTGTTGCAACTAATAATAATAACGGGGGGCTCCGTCAAACAATGCATTCTAGAAGTACTAGCAAAGGAGATGGTCCGATTATTCCTGGGCAGGCACCTCTATCGTCCACGAGATTTGAAAGTGGTGGTGGAAGTAGTGGTGCTGGGAGTAGTGGTGCTGGTGATGGAAATGGAATTAAAAATGGAAATTATATTAGTAACGCCAGTGCTGGAACAGACCACCCTTCAACATCAACAAACGACGGCACTCAACATTCTCCTACTGCGAACGCTTCTTACATGAATACTATCCCTACGTCTTTTGACTCTTCTTTATCGTCGAGTCCATCAAATGCACCGTCAAAGAATGTCTTCAAGCCCATAACTAATGAACCGCGAAAACGGATCAGAAGAGTCGATCCTGACAAACGAAAACGAACAGCCATGGCTTGTTTCAACTGTAAAAAGCGAAAGAAAAAATGTAATGGAAGTCAGCCATGTTTGTTATGCAAAGAACGTGCTCTAGAGTGTTTGTATATCAATTATCATCAGACTCCGTCGAGTAACAGCACAACCGCGAATCCCGAGAACTCACATTCCAAACCACAGACACAATTTCAGCTGCACACAACCGATACTGCTAAAGCATCCACGAATGGTTCTAATGATAATGGTGATACTACCAATGGTAGTACTGATAACTCATCTGGCGTGCCTAGTGCTGTGCCAGCTGTTCCTACTGATGAAAAAAACTACCGAATAGACCCCCGCCCGGATGGTAAAGAAAGTAGTCGTATGCTGCGAAGCAACGACGGTAGGCTTCATTTTGTGGGAGAAAGTTGTACTTTGGCTCTGCTGGAACAGGTCCGGGTTCTATTCCGTCAAACAGTCGGTTCTTCTTCCTTTACAGAAGATCCAGAAAGATTTAATATGGTCGAGGGTTCACTGGAACCGGAACCAGCAAAAGCCCCTATACAGTTACCTTCAAAAGAACTAGCAAACGAGCTGATTGATTTATTCGAGTCGAATTTACACAGTTCAATCTACATTTTGGATTCTCAAAAGTTCTATGCCGACGTAGCTACGGTCTACAGAAATCCCATTGTCTCTAAACCATCTTCATTATGTGTGCTTCATTTGGTTTTTGCCTTGGGGTCGGTTTTTCATAACATAGCCGATAACGACGATTCATCCGAGGAAAAACTCCAATCAGCCATATTTTTCAATAGCGCGTTAACATTTCTTGACGAATCGGTTGTGAATATAGGAGAAACCTGGGTTGTGGAAGCTTATTTATTGTCGTCTATTTATTATGAATTGACATGCCGAAGGAACTCCTCATGGATCCAGCTGGGAAAAGCCATTCGCTATGCGCAAGCACTTGGAATGGGTCGTCAATGGGCAGACCGTAGCTTCCCATTAGATGTCCAACAACATCGTCACCGATTATGGCAGACTTTGTATATTCAGGATCGAATTAAAAGCTTATTTCTCGGTAGGCCTATGACGATTGATAACAGGCTTCCAGAAAGTATTTATGAAGACGCCAGTGATACGAGTAGTTCAGTTGGCCCGCTCCATTCAAAGTCTCAATGGGTGAATAGCAGTAATGGCAATATTGGCTATTCACCTATTTTCCCTTTTTATGTTCGATTGTGCGAGATCCTGGGAAGTATTCATCGGGATATTTATGAATCCGACAGCATTTACAGTCGAACGGCACAAAAGCTAATTGTAAAACTAAAAGACTGGTCCGTTTCTTTTGAAGAGTTCCAATCAACTAGAGTCAATGAAGCGACTTCAAAAAGGATTCTTGTCATTGTTAACGTAATGTACATGCATGGCATAGTATTGCTGACAAGACCTTTTTTGTTCTATACAGTTGCCAAACGAGCTCAGTTGAAGAATAATCATTTAGACGATGCATTGCGAACCTTTGAAGCCCTGGCGATTGCCTGTGTACAGGGCAGTGTCGCGACTATTCGAATCTTGACTTCGATGTTTTACGAAGGGCTGCATCCGACCAAATCACCATTAATAGTCTATACAGTGTTTACCAGTGGTACCATATTGCTGTTGGATGCCTTTCAATGCCGAGTTACTAGCAGCGCTCTCGATGAAAACATTTCTTGGGCGATTTCAAGTGCTTTGAATATCCTTTCTCAGTACTGTTCATATGATGTATCGGCTAAGAGATATCATTCGATTCTAATGCAGATGAATAGTGCAGTCTTTACAGGATGGCAGCCAGATATGAAACAGAAATTGAAACAGAAATTGAACAGCAACACCAACGGCGTTTCCAATGTAGTAGACGAGTCTGCAGCGGTTGAACCGGCCCTGGTTATACCACAGACTTTTGCTTCTACGCGTCGTCCGCCGTCGTTGTTGTCATATGGAAATACTCCGGTTCTGGGTGCTAGCCCACTACAAGAAGGCGAGCAGACTACTCTTAACCAGCAGCTGCCGTTGCAGCAGCTATCGTTGTTTAATCTTGGTGATATGGATATTGATGAGTCATTTGATCAATGGTCTTTCACACCTCTTGGGCCTATTATGGTCTCTCAGACGAATGGAGGAGACTCTGGCGATACAAGGACGCCACCACCAGCTGACCGGTCATCTGCGTATGCTCAGTACCTACTCTCTGAATTCGAGCCTACTGATTCTATATTAGTATCAGGATTTTAATGTAATTTATTGTAACACATATATATTTGTACCTTGGGCAACCGAGTGGTCGGAAATGTAAAGAAGAACTCCGCCGCCCGCGCACGCGCTTGGAAATCTTTGTCAGGGTTGGGGTCGGGGTTCGTAGATGTTTAATTTAATAAGCCAGTGTCGTTAACATTAATTTATTTCTTCAAAATAAAAGATATACTCAAAAAAATTATAAAAGAACCAAAAAAAAAAATGCATGTTTACGACTCAGTGGAGATCGAGGATTTTACGTACGATCCTATCACACAACTTTTCCATTATCCGTGTCCCTGTGGCGACAGATTCGAGGTCTGTATTGATGATTTGTTGGATGGATCAACTAAAATTGCTACTTGTCCCAGTTGTAGTTTAACTATTGAAGTTATTTTCGAGCCAGAGGACCTGGAGGAGTATATGAATGGGGATGACAAGATCTCTCAGCCTGTTGGCATTAGTGCTTAGGCGTGGACGATGACTTTGTGGAGAGTTAAAGAACGTGATTCAGCCATGTTACGAAATGACAAGTACTAGTGGTCAAAAAGCCAGTCATAAGATCTGGCAGGGGCGTTCTGAGATGATAGTATTAAGACTGCGGTGTGGCCTGAAATTCTGTATATCTGTTATATTGGATGCATATGGGAAGTATATTTATTGTTGTTTTTGTGTATATATTTAATGATATTGTTTAATAATTTGTGTTTATTGGTAAAGTCGTAAGATACGGTTATAAAGGCGTTTGGGTCTTTTTGGTAGTAATAATATACGAAAAGAAAAAAATAATATGATAATTTAATAAATAAATATTGAATAAATAAAAAAACTAAAAATGAACAAAAAATACCCACCATCTAACAATCCCGTAGAAGTACAATTCAAAATTCACTATATAATAAATAACTAAACACCTATAAATACACCACCGCCAAGTAAGCCAAGTCAATCAGTTGCACCCTTTGCTCCTACTGATTTGTCTCCCTCCCTGCGACTATTGCTGAAACTCGGTTCCGGGGCTCCTCTTCGATACAGTTTATAAACTGCAGGCGGAGTCGGTAAACCAGGCTCGTTTATCCATCGTGATTGCAAGGCAAGGACGTAGTCTCGTAGTTCGGTATTCTCTTGTCTCAGCTCGGCTATGACTTGATTAGCAGCCTTAAGTTCATCGACTTTTGTTTCCAAATCTCGAATATAGAGCTCCTTTCGTTGTCTGAAAGCTCTCTGTGCAGTTCTATTTTGAATTGCTCGTTTGGACTGGGATAAGAGACGATTGGGTCTGGCCATTAGTTTGTCATCATCGTTGCCAGGAGGGGACGTTGGACTAGAGCTGGAAACAGAAGACGACTCGGAAATTATATTAGATGGATATGCATTGCTAGTGTTAGACGAAGAGGAAGTGGCGGTGGTGGTGTTTGGTGGGTCTGTAGTAGTGGTTGAGTTTGCGATAGTGCTAGAGGCAGTGGCAGCGGCAACACTATTAGTAGCGCTGTTGATGCCATTATCAGCAACATCCTTATTGCCACTACTGACCATGTCCGTAGGATTCGCGATAATGCTATTGGGAACAGACGGTCGTGGAGTCGCTAAAGCGTTAACGGCCACGAACGTAGAACCTGGGTTTGCAGCACCACCGTCAGTAGAAGGCGGGCTTAATAAGCGGTCTAAACCGACCGGGGAAAACGTAGTCACTCCTGGTAAACGGTCATGATTGATTCTATTCTCCAGTCTTGGAATCTTCTTGGAACTGTCGTCCACAGACTCATAAATGCGCTTATTTAATTGATGACCAAACGATGGGTTAATTAGTGGTCCGTTATTCGTATTGTATTGATTGTTGAAGCTGTCAATGGATTGCATAGGTCGAATATATTGATGATGAAGAAGTTGGTTGTCTGGTTTCGTAGAACCTACTACTGGTCCAGGAGTCCAAGATGAATATGCAGGATTATTAATTGCAGCAGTTGACGCTGAAGTAGATACTGTCTTATCCATATTGGAAAAGGTCGTCATATATCACGAATTTCAATAGAACTTTCCAAACGTTAGTACCACAAGTATTTGATTATGCTGAGTTTTATTGTTTTGATTTTTATTTATTTATTCTTTCTTCCTGTGCCTCAAGATATTCTTATGATCGTCTTTTCTGGCTTCTTATCAATAAATTATCTTGTCAAGCATCAAATGAATAAATATAGAGAGAAGTGTTATGTAATCCGCGGAGAATATGGCTTTATAGCACAGGAGCACTGGGAAAACGAACGGACCAGGTACACGCCGCGCATATCCGCGGAACATGTCCTCCAGGGAGAAGGGGGGTTTTGGGAGACACTAGAGAGCGAAGAATCTAGTTGAAGCAAGGACTAGTGACGGGACGGCTGGGGGCCGGATAATCACGTTATGGGTGGTTGATTATGTCCGCGCTGTTTAGATGTGCAGTTCGGGGGAGTTGTACGTCTGTCTGTCATGTTTGCGCAGTTGCCATTGTCTGTAGTCCTGTTCTTTGTACCTTTATGTCCGCTAGCCTTAGCTATTCCCCTCTCCCCCTTTCGCCGTCATTTCCCCGATGGCGTTACAGTTCACACTCACAGCGCGCGCCTTAAAGACGGATTAATAGGAGTAGTTCCTTGCTTACCAACCGCCGCCGGCCTCTTTGCCATAGGATGCCAAACCCTTACCCGCACTGCTCAGCTCTGATTATTCATTCTTTGTAAATACCTGTCTATCCGCACTTACGTTTAGAAAAGTTACCAAACAACTGATATAGGGTTAAAATTAGAAGTAGTGAACAGAGTGATTATAAACGAGGTTGTAGTTGTATTGTGTTGTAGGTTGTAGGTTGTAGGTTGTAGGTTGTAGGTTGTTGGTTGTTGGTTGTTGGTTGTTGATTGTTGGCTGTTGGCTGATTACTGATTACTGATACTTAATCTGATTCTAGGGCAAATTTCTCTATTGGTACTCGTCTTTCATTTGGTATCTTGCCATCGTACCCTCATACCTTATATATAATGCTCTTCTATAGTTTACTTGAATTATACAGTGATATGTCAGGCATTAGATAACAGCCAGACGCGGACATGTCCAGGCGCGGGTTTCTACCACGCCATGGCAACATGGTGGTTCAGTCCCGGTAATGTTAAATTCCGAGTTCAAAGACATGTCGGGTCGGTCTTGTTAGGCTGGTTTCGTACCAGTGGTAAATGTGGCCCACTCCGGCCGTTGTTCAGAGGCTCTCTATGCGCACCATTAAATACGGTGGGCCGAGACATGGCACTATCTAACCTCAAACGTCCCCAGAACAACGCTTGATGCCTGTTAATCCGTGGTTAGCTCGCGTGTTTTGCCGGCATCTCGACTACCGGTTGCGTACAGTATGGGCAAGGACCGGATTCAGCGCGACAAATGATAAAAGATAAAACCTCCGCCGTCAAGCGGTGGCTTCGGAAAAACGAACGGCCTGCAACATCGGACCATTTATATAAATGATTCCAGTGGATTACACGACTCTTGGTAATTCTGTAGACCCGCGGCCGCAGGATCGAACTGGGTCTAGATTCCTGCCCACTGTTCCCGTTTCTTCATGCCGTGGATTCTCCGAGTTACATCTTCGAAGATCCAACAAGCCTCTTGTTTGTTTATCCCGTGAATCCGCTGAATTACACCTCTCAGAATACCCAAGAAGACTGGTGTTTCTGTCTCCGTATCGACCCTTCCCTGGTTCTGTCCCCATCACCTGATTACTAGTGTGACCATGGCTCCTTCGAACTAGCCTCACGGTACTCGAATTTATCAACCTCCCAATTTAACTACAAGGGTTGTGGGTTCGCAATGGGCCAGCGGTTCGTGGCAGCCCGGACCCGTTATTTCATTCTGTCAACCGCTCGTAAAACTTGTAAATTGATTGATCAAGAAAGTGGGCTAATTGCTTGGTATATGCAGAGGTTATGACCAGTACGACAGATAAGAATACCAGTTGTACATCTACAAGTGCCAGCGGTACCGCAAATAAACGAACTCGAGATGAGGATCCAAAATTGACCAACGGCGATTCACATGCTGGTACTAAGAAAAGGACGGTCCAGCCAGTGCAGAGTTTTGTCCAAGGTAATTGCCGTGTTGAACATATGACTGTCGGCTCGCTATATAATACTGACATTTTCGTTGTAGCAAATACTCTTCGTTTAATCCGACAAGCCCAATTAGACATGCTACAGGGCAATATTAGACCTCTGCCTGTTACCCATACGACTACTTTATGCGACGACTGTGGCCGCCAACTAGACGGCGACTATATTAATGCGTCGGAATATCAATGTGTTCACTGCGGAAAGTCGGTCTGCCAGTACTGTTCAGTACAGAGGATATTCAATAATAATTTATTAGAATGTCTCGACTGTATAAGGTAATAATAGTAGGTGGAGTATTTATTTTATTTATTTAGAAATGATGCGATGTTACAAACATAGAAAGATAAATGCTGACTTTGTAGTGTCATAAGAAATAATCAAACTTCACGCCAAGCTATTAGAATTGAAAGAGCTGCTGTTGAGGTTGTGGTTGTGGTTGCTGTTGTTGTGGCTGCTGCTGCATTTGCTGCTGTTGATTTGGAAACACCGAAATCGTTTGTAATTGCTCTAGTCCTCCAAAGGTCGGTTGATACTGAACCGGTTGCATCTGCTGAGAGTTGCCAACCAGCATACTCTGTCTAAATGGGTTGCTTCCAGTGGTCTGAGCCATCAGTTGTGAAGGTTGAGACGTCAGTTGTGGATGCACTGGAGCAGCAAACGGGTTCGAACCAGTACGTTGAATCTGTTGGATAGGAGCTTGAGCAGGAACCGCTCCGGGGGAGACGTGTGTGCCATTGGCCATAGCTCCTCTTTCCGGTAACGAGTACAAAGTCGAAGTCCTTTTAGTAGCAGCAAACGGATTAGAAGAGTCCGAGTCACCAGTAGATAGTTTACGAAATGGGTTACTTCCAGTATTGGATCTTTGCAGTTGTACTTGTTGTTGATGTTGGTTGAAGGCTGCGTATTGTGGTTGTAGTTGTAACTGAGGCTGTGGTTGCTGTTGCTGCTGTGGTTGTACATTGCTCCACGGGTTGGTTCCAGTTGACTGGACCATTTGTTGTGACTGTGGGGAAAATTGCTGTGGTTGTGGAGAAAACGGTTGTGGTTGTGGAGAAAACGGTTGTGGTTGTTGCGGAGAGAACTGCTGTGGCTGTGGAGAGAATTGCTGCTGTTGGGCAAACTGCTGTTGTTGCTGTGCTAGTAGTTGTTGTTGAAGGAGCTGTTGTTGTGCTTGTGCCTGCGCTTGTGCCTGTGCTTGCTGAACTTGAGCCTGTGCTTGTGCCTGTGCTTGCTGAACTTGAGCCTGAGCCAACTGCTGCTGCTGTAAACCAAATGGATCTCCAAGAGAAACTCCATTAGATTGTCCACCTAAATCAACTTGCTGGGTCTGTAATGACAATGGCTGTCCTTTGGACTGCCCGTTTGCCTGGCCATTCGTATCACTACTATCACCTCCACCGCTATCCTTGGCCTGCTTTTCTGCCACATACTGCCTATGATTGATCTCGAAATCAGGGTCGTTCAAGTAATCCTCCAACGACTGCGTCAAGCTCGTCGGAGCATGCTTGATATTTGGAATATGTAACTTGGTAGAGTATTCCAAATGTTTAGCAACTTTCAAATAGTTAACCACCTTGACCGTTTGCTGAGTGAACATGGTGTATATCTCCAATGCATGCTCAGCGTCGACTTTTGACATTTCAAAATAATGTTCCAGCACATTGATAACTCCTTCGTTCAACACTTGGAATAACGACAACAAGTCGTGAACTAATAACCGGAAAACAGTCAGAGAAATATCATTATTAACCTCTTCTTCGTGGAATCTACATTTTAACAGCCCATCCACCTGAATCAGTACACTCTCACATTCTCTTAGTAGGCCCTTGTCAACACTCAGTTTCTGTAGTCTACCACCACCGGATTTGGTCTGAAAGCGAACATAATCGATCTTGGTCTTCTTAAATTGAGTGGCTCGGATGCTTAGATATTTCGCATACTTGACTAGCCCTACCGCTTGAGGATTATTCCCGACAGAACCAACTTTTATCTCCAAAGTTCTAGGACTTTTTGCTAAGTAGTCGAGTGTAACATCTCGTGCTCCTTCTCGTATCATCAAATGAATAACAATCATTGATTTATATACTATAGTCCATGCCGAATCTCTCACTCTATTTCCTAATGTTTTCATAACCACCTCGAAGTCTCCGCCATCATGTGTAAATGTAGTCTGAAGAATCGGTTCAATGTATTTTGGTTTCGGTGCCGCCAGCTAGAGTGTTTTGTTAGTGTTAGAGTTGCTTTTGGGGGTTGGCCGGTTGCTGGCTGGCGGGCCTTGAGTCCCGGATAATCCGGTCGGTCGGAACGCAATTACCCACCTTCATCTTCGTGGCACCCTACAATTGTTAGTATCCTTATTAGCATCTTCTTCTTCGTGTAGCACTCACTTTGACTATCTTCTCGTAGTTTCCCGACATTGTTAATGAGGCGTCGTATTGCAATTGTTCCGTTTTTAACACTTTGTCAATTAATCTACGAAATTAAACTTAGAAATCTTGTTAAGATTATCTGGTTCTCTGAATTGAAACTCTCTTCGTCGCTTTTGTATAAACGTGCCTTACGCAGCCAGTCTCGGTGTTGTCTGTCACCGGTCGCAGTTCACAGTTCGCTGGTCCACACAAGTTCACTAGCTCACTTGGTATGTATGTCTGGTGTAGCATATGTCTCTGCTCTATATGGCATCCTCCGTCTGCTCTGGTTGTTGTTCTTTCTCCACTAACGTGTGAATCCTGTCTCGCGCGCCTGGCTCCGCCGGCGGCTACAGATATGTGGTTCCACTTCCCGCCCTTACCCAGAGCTTGCGGGCTACTGTTGAGCTTAAGTGTTCCCTTCCGTTAGTGTCCAGTCTTTGGCTACACCGGAAAGAGGCTTCTTCTGAAACTTAGAAACGGAAATCTCCCTAATGGCCCCGAAAGAGCTATGAGTATTTGCAGAGTAGTGACACTCGTGGGTATTGGCGAAACCAGTCCGATGCTGATTGCCTTGTAGCCGTGCAATTATTGTTGAATATCTATGCAGGGAAGTAAACGGGCTCTTCATGCAGGGCAAAGTATGAGTATTCAATTGGAAACACAAGAAACTGGTATATTATAGTGCTACTATGAGTTTTAATATAGTCAAAGGTTGGTATGGGGATTTTAGCTGCAGGCGTCATTTCTGTTCTAGTATAGCTACCAGACCAATGTCCTTCCTATACACTCACTATATATGTATTCTACTTAGTTGTCCAATAGAATATGAATCTACTGTCTTTGGGGCTAACTTTACCATTGACCAAGATATAACCTACTCCCTCTCTCTCTCTCACCATCAGTAAACAAATACTATTCTCAAATCACTATCATATATTATACTTGCCAGCTCGCTTCATCTCCTGGTCCTCCCAGTTCACTCATACGGCTCCAAAATTAATCTTCCTTCACTTAAAAACCCCCACAGTATCCCACGTTATCACGAATGCCGTACCTGATTACGGTATCTTTTAACAATGTCCTACGAACGGAGATTCGGACAATTTTTTTTTTCACTAACTACGAATATTACGAATATGCCTATATATCTAAACTGACGCAGTTTTTTTGGCAAACTGAAAAAAATATAACACAGGACACTCTACTAACTACGAGCTTATGAAATTTATAGACTCCTAGTTACTCTCTCTCAGACATCTCGCTTTCCATTCCTACCCTCCCACCACCATGTCGTTAGGTCGGTCAAGACATGATAGCTCGACTGGCTTATTGTCGCAATTGGTGGACGTCCATGATGTCGTGAACCCTACTCGTACCTTCACGTATATCCTACTGCTGACGGTAATCGTCGGTGGTCTACAATTATCTTGGTGTACCGAATTCTCAAATGGCACTCCTTATTTGCTATCTCTCGGCATGTCCAAAACCGTCATGAGTCTTGTCTGGATAGCTGGTCCACTATCTGGTGCAATCGGTCAACCAATTGTCGGCGTTATTAGTGACGAGTCACGATTCAGGTACGGCAGACGTCGTCCATTGATCATTATCGGAGCATTCGCTACCATTGCTAGTCTACTATTATTGTCTTGGTCAAAGGACATTGTAGGCTGGTTCAGCCCTGATAGAGCATCGCTGACTGAAGACGAGTTAAGAGCACGAACTATCCCATTTGCAGCTATTTTCGTGTATGTCTTAGACTTTTCAATCTCGGTTATCCAAGCCGCTTCAAGAGCATATATTGTAGATAACGTGCCTACCCATCAACAAAATGATGCTAATGCTTGGGCTGCTAGAATGACAGGAATCGGCAATATCATTGGCTATGTCTTGGGATCTATGAACCTGGTGAGAGCATTTCCATGGCTAGGCAACTCGCAATTTAAAGTACTCAGCGCTTGGGCTTGTATTGCTCTAGTAGTGACGGTTACGCCGGCAGTACTGTACGTTTCAGAGAGGGATCCAAATACCGACCCGACGATTGTTTCTCCTAAACAGCATTCGGAAAATATCGGGAAAAGTAAACTTCGACAAATTTACAATGATACGTACCGAGCTGTCATTCACCTCTCTCCACAGACTCGTCTTTTATGTAACGTTCAATTTTTTGCATGGATTGGATATTTCCCAATGCTATTTTATACAACTACATATGTTGGAGATATATACAGACGAGAGGTTTTATCTCACCGAAGTCCCGATGCTCCACCATTGACTCAACATGAGATCGACGAATTATGGGAAGAAGGAACAAGAAGGGGTGCTTATGCTTTGGTCATTTATTCAATCACTTCGCTAATCGCCAATTTCGTTCTTCCATATATGGTGAGCGATAAATATTACAAGACACATCAAATCACTGGAGATGTAGTTGATGATGACGATGTAGAAGAAGGACAAGATGAGAATACCAGCCAGCTACTTAACGTATCTTCTAACGATAAAATCAAACACAAGATTCATAAATTCATCGAGTCCAAGCGTACATCGGTTGCTAAAATGTGGACTGCTTCTCATATCATTTTTGCTCTTTGTATGTTTTCCACATTCTGGATTACAACCACCACTCAAGCCACAATCTTAGCAGGCGTTTTGGGTGTATCATGGGCAGTCGCTCACTGGGCGCCGTTTACGATTATCTCCGAAGAAATCTCCCGCATCAAGGAAAAGAAAGCCCGTGCTCAAGTCATGGGAACTGAAAACGATCGGCACCTCTACCATAATTATGAGCACGAAGCAGGAATCGTGCTTGGTGTTCATAATGTGTTTCTTGCCGCACCACAGATGATTTCATCGCTCATGAGCAGCATTCTTTTCCAGTTCTTTGATACTGATGGATCGGGCGATAGCATCGGGTGGGTATTCCGGTTTGGAGGGCTCTTCACTCTGGTTGCGATCTACCTGTCGCTTTTCATTAAAGAGCCACACGATCTCGACATTCAAGATGAATTAGACTATTAGAAATATAAAGGACATTCACTTCCATTCTTCTATCTTTAGCTGACTCGGCTGAGCCGAGCCCAGTTATCTCGGATTCCGACAACTGTTCTCGTTCAGAACCCGCCCTCCTGGCCGGTGCACGGGCCCAGGAGTCGACGCAGGTCGATATCCTGCATGCCCCATACTAAATGTTTTTGGCCGTTGCACCGTGTCACGGTTTCCTATATCTTTTGACAGGGGTTTCGCCCTACAGATGCTTATCGCTCTGCACGGCTGATCCGATGTGGAGAAAATCTCTAAATTAGATTTCGATATATATAAATAGGCCATGATCTTGGACTGAATTTGTATTTAGTAAATTTTTTCTGTTCGTTTCCATCGTGATTCTATTAATTTATATAGGCTAGTATTAACAATGTTGCAAATCAGACCATTGCGTTTAAAGTCTTCGTTGAAATTGGCCAGATCGGTCAGTTCCGTCAGCCAACTCGGGTCATTTAAGGTTCCTGAAGTCTTCAATGAGCCCGTTCGAGGTTATGAGCCAGGCTCCAAAGATAGAGCGGGTGTGTTGAGCTCTTTGAGCCGGCTTGGCAGCGAAACTCATGATATTCCACTGGCCATTGGTGGTAAAGAAATTTTCACTAAAGAAACGTTTGTTCAGACTTCACCATCCAATCACTCTAAAGTATTGGCCAATGTCAGTTCTGCGTCGGAGAACCACGTCAATGATGCCATTAAAGCTTCTTTGCATGCCAAAAGAGACTGGGAGTGTGCTCCTTGGTCGGACCGAGCATCGATCTTTTTAAAAGCTGCCGACTTGATTGCCGGTAAATATCGGTACGATATGTTGGCTGCTACTATGCTTGGTCAGGGCAAGAACATTTACCAAGCGGAAATCGACTCGACCTGCGAATTGATTGATTTCTTGAGATTCAATGTCAAGTATGCCGAAGAACTGTACCAACAGCAACCTGCTAGATCCTCACCAGGTGTATGGAACCGTGCTGAATATCGACCCTTGGAAGGGTTCGTGTATGCCGTCACTCCGTTCAATTTCACCGCTATCGCTGGTAACCTAGTCGGAGCCCCTGCTTTAATGGGTAATACCGTGGTTTGGAAACCATCCAACTCGGCTGTATTGTCTAACTATTTACTTTATAAGATTTTCCGCGAAGCTGGCGTTCCTGATGGTGTCATCAACTTCATCCCTGGAGACCCATTAACCGTCACTAAACCCGTTGTCAGCCATCCCGATTTCGCTTCTTTGCACTTCACTGGATCTACTGACGTGTTTGTTAAGTTGTACCAATCAATTGCTGCCAATATCCCTGGCTATAAGTCGTATCCACGTATCGTAGGTGAGACTGGTGGTAAGAACTTCCACGTTATTCACAATTCTGCCAATGTGTCTCATGCAGCCAAATCCACTGTTCGTGGTGCCTTTGAATACCAGGGACAAAAGTGCTCTGCCACCTCGAGAGTATACGTAGCAGAATCCGTTTGGCCCCAGTTCAAGAATGAGCTTGTGGCTGAAACCGAGGCACTCTTGAAGCTCGGATCGGGCGATGCTACTCAACCAGCTGGATTCCATAAATTCCTTGGCCCGGTCATTCATGAACAATCATTTAACAAATTGGAGAACGCTATTGCCGAGGGAAAGCATGACTCCAGTCTCGAGCTACTAGTGGGCGGTAATGTCGACAAATCCACTGGATACTACGTCGAGCCAACTATCTTTGTTACTAAAGATGCCAAGCATGCCAATTTACAAAATGAATTCTTTGGTCCTTTGCTCACTGTCCATGTCTATCCTGATGCTCAATTCGAGCAGACCCTAGACATTGTCGATTCGACTGGTAAATATGGCTTGACCGGTAGCATCTTTGCCCAAGACCGTTCGGCCGTCATTCTTGCATCTGAAAAATTACGCAACTCTGCTGGTAACTTCTACATCAACGATAAATCAACTGGTGCAGTCGTTGGCCAACAATGGTTTGGAGGATCCCGTAAGTCGGGCACCAATGACAAGAGTGGATCCGGTAATATCCTTTCCCGATTTGTATCTGTCCGCAATATCAAAGAAAATTTCGTCGAGGTAGACAATGTGCTCTATCCTTCTAATGACCAATAAGCGATATAATCCCCATGTATTATTATATTATTATGACCTATTATACCCGGATTACCCACCACCCGCTGTAGTGCAGTTCGCGACATTCTCTTCATTTTTGCCGTCTCCTCATGCTAACGGCCACTAGGACCTGAGGACCTGCATTGAGCCGGCTAATGATCATCTCACGTCCTGACTTAGCATGCATTGTTTGGTGACGCAAAAACCACGAACCGATACGTTCCCCACACAATATGTACCCCGACGGTCTCCACTCGGGTAAAATAAAATGCCAGACGTAATTCTGAATGGACACGTTAAGCAACGGTAGAGTCGTCGATTGACAGTTATGCTTTGTATATCATATGTATCATATGATAGCCACCTCGGCAAACTCCTTCTAACTGATCACTCAACCGTGCTGGCTATAACCCACTGCTTCTCCAACTTTAGGTGAAACAGATTTACCCTTTGATCTTCAAGGATCTATACACTTTTTTGCTCGAGCCGACTGAGCAACACAACTCAATTACACATGGCGTTGATCGTTTCCAAACTACCGGTTCCGGATAAATCGTCATGAACTCAGGCTACTTGATTCATGTCCACGTTCACAGGTAATTATGATCTCATAAAACCTATATAAATCAATTTACTTCTTGTGGAGAATGAAATAAAATCCTCATCATCTTATTGTCTTGAATCAATTGCCTACCTCTAAACTCTCACAATGAAATTCGAAGTTATCACTGCCTTTTTATGTCTTGCCGGGATGGCAGCCGCTGGACCAATTCCAGATGTTGAAAAGCGTGCCACCGGAAGCCTTAACTCTCTTGCTGTAGCAGCAGGCAAGAAGTTCTTTGGCACTGCTACTGAGCAATCGGAATGGTCTGATACAGCATACACAAACATCATGCTTTCTCAATTCGGATCTCTCACTCCTGCCAATGTTCAGAAGTGGTCTTATACTGAACCTAGTCAAGGTACCTACGATTACTCCCAAGGAGATTCTTTTGCTAGTTATGCTAAAGAGAATAACCAAATCCTCTGCTGCGATACTCTAGTTTGGTATCAAGAGTATCCATCTTGGATTGACTCGAAGTCATGGACTGCTGCTACTCTCAGTCAAGTAATGACCGACCATATCACCTCCGAAGTTAGTCACTATAAGGGCCAATGCTATTCTTGGAACGTCGTTAACGAAGCTTTCAATGACGACGGTACCTGGAGAGAAAACATTTTCTATAATACCATTGGTGAAGACTACATTGCCCAGAGTTTTGCGGCAGCAGCAGCAGCAGATCCAGACGCCATTCTATATTATAATGACTATAATATTGAGTCTTCCGGTGCTAAGGCCACAGCAGTTGAGAATCTAATTTCATCGTTGAAGAGTCAAGGAGTCAAGATAGACGCAGTTGGCCTTGAGAGTCATTTCATCGTCGGTGAGACACCATCTTTGTCTGAACAACAGCAACAAATGGAAGCGTATGCAAACTTAGGGGTCGATGTATTTGTAACTGAGTTGGACGTCAGATTCACTGCACTGCCTCCAACCGAGGCCGGACTTCAACAACAATCGGTAGATTATCAAGCATCTGTAGGTGCTTGTGTAGCTCTTGGTTCTAAGTGCCCAGCAGTTAGTGTATGGGACTTTGATGACAAGTATTCCTGGATTCCTGGTACGTTCTCTGGTCAAGGTGAAGCTGATTTGTATAATGCCGATCTTACTGCCAAGCCTGCACTTGCTGGTGTCCAAAGTGTTTTACAAGGTTAATCGATCAGATGTTTTTATTTCTGTTCTATTGCTTTTTATATATTTACATATGCAAATACAAGTACAAGTACAAGTACACGAGCCATCTAAAGGATTTCTTCAGCGGTCAGATCAGGCTTAATTCGAAACGGCTTATTTCTCCACAGAATCTTATGGCCACACATTGAAATTACCCAGATGGGTAAAGCAAGAACCTCCCGTAAAATCCATATCGGTAACCATGATTTGAAGAATGGTCGCATCTGCACCGTGGTGTATTCTGGAGAGTAATAAGGAGCTACGAAAAATGGACTATTTATATGTTCCATGTTAGAAAACTCCGCGAGATTGTGGAAATTCCAATAGTCAGATGCACACCATAAACATATATGTAATAGTAAAAAACCCCAGCTGAATAGGACCGGATTATCACTGTCACTCCACCATAAGACGGAAAAGCCAAAACTACCAAATATACCACACAAAATGCTTTCCGTAGTTGGTTCTAACAAAGTAGCAACAAGAACCATATAGCGGCGTACTCTCAGCCAGCGGATTCTTCTTGAAATATAACCGTCAAAATTTACATCTGCCAATGGCTGAACAACCGAGTCGGTAGTTAAAGCAGTGCGACCACCAGCTTTCCATAACGTTTCAGCAATCATGTTATCTTCAGCAATGTATTGAGCAAAAACTCGGATTCCGTGACCGGGGCGCTTTCCTGTAGCTCGATCT
Organism: Sugiyamaella grinbergsii; assembly: GCA_030579895.1. Taxonomy (NCBI): domain Eukaryota; kingdom Fungi; phylum Ascomycota; class Dipodascomycetes; order Dipodascales; family Trichomonascaceae; genus Sugiyamaella; species Sugiyamaella grinbergsii. The sequence continues at coordinate 3,380 of JAKTRT010000087.1, read as the reverse complement.
AAGTCGGTTCTACGATAAAGATTGGATTTGCCCATCACACAGGGAGCAATAGCAACCGCGTTAATAGCCGAATAAAATTTAGAATGAGCAGTTAACATGAACATCTCATCTAACTTGGACCCCCAGTTATTGCTCCAGTCGGGAACAATTGATATGCACATTGGCAAATGATGGACCAGTTGAACATTGTTATTCCGATAAAATGCATCTACTGACCTGGCCAGAGTGCCTGGCGCGACCCAAACGTTTGAATCTAGCACCCAGATGATATCGTATTTGGATTTTTCATATCCTTGAGCAAGATTATTTATTTTTGGATTCGGGCCATAGTTTCCTTCGCCTATTAGGATACTGGCATCAACAGAAGGGTATTTTGCTATTAGCTTTTCGGCCACTAGAACTGCTGGATCAGACTCGGAAGCAACGCAGAAGATGATTTCAAATTTACCATAAGTCTGTAAAAATGCAGATGTCAAACAGGCATCCATTTCGGTGTCGATGCCTTTTAACGGTCGTAAAATTGTAACCCCTTCGACAGCAGATCGAGTCTCGGAGCCGATAACCGGGAGTACATGGGAGTATTTCCGCCGAACGACGGACAATCCCAGTATGCTTAGAAATATGATTACAGTATACCAAATGACGCAGACAAATGCTAATACTCTGACTACGAAAGAGTGAGAGTGAGTTGAGGGATCTTGAGTCCTAGCATCAAGATTACTAATTGGATCCAAGATATATGCGAAAGATGCTAAGACGGGAAGTGTTATAGTCGACAAGACTGTTATTAGCAGCCATTTTAATAGAATCGGCATTTTGACAGGGATATAGATTTCTCCTCTGACTGCCATGAGATAGCAGCAGCAGGTGTTTAAATATCTAATGCTTGATTTGATTTGTAACCGTCCAATGCAGTTCAAGTCGATTATGGTCTGGTTTCAATGCCTCGTTGAGGTCCCTATCATAAGCATTCTCTGAATACAAATAGAATTGTAAATGTACTTCCTAGGCACTTTCTTGACCAAGTGTTACAAGGAACAAACAGGTCCAATTCTTTTAATCAGGATCGGTGCCGATTATTCCGATCGAAGCTGTGCGACGCTGTGAAAAATTGAATCATGCACTATATATCTTTATTGTGTGTAACGCGTCGTTGTGACGATGTGCATAGAAGACTGACTGACCCTTGACGTGTGGCGTACGAGGCTTTTACCCCTGAAATAGCGAATTATAGTTGGACTCGAGGTGGAGTAACTGGATAGACTATATACAGACAATATAAGGTACAAATAGTGCAGGGATGGCGTGTATAGTAAGATATGTGCAATAGAGGTCATTGAGAAACTGCCATGCCATTTCTATTCATCCTCCTCAGATTCATGTGCCTCTTGCCATCCTTTCTCTTGTTCACATTTGCTCGCAGCGCCAACGTGAAGATTCAATATCATTTTATCATGCAAAATTTTAACCATCTTGGGATCGTGTAAAACTTGTGGCTCCAAAACCATTTCTATGAATGAAACATCAATCGTACAGTTATCTACCCAGTAGCCAATGACGCTTACCATCATGCCAGGAGCTATCTGTGTGCTCAGGCGATTGGCATTGAGTGAGTCTGAAATATTGCATAGAACAAGACATTCAGTGCCACCACTTTTGACATTTTCATGTGATTGAAGGCTGGGAATCTCCTCTGCTTTCAGACTATCAGTAGCCGAGTCGTAGCCTTGGGAGATTGCGTAGAATTTCACTTTGGCTGGATATGCTTGATTGACGCGTAACACATCTGGGCTATTATGGATTAAAGCACTGACAGTCAACAAGAACATAGTACATTGTAGATAATAATGTGGAAGAAGCTGATGATGTCTGTCGTGAAATGGAATGAACGTTCACAGCAAGACTGAGAACGGCGCATGTTTGAGCCGCTTATTGTCTTGATGCAGTCAAGAACCATTGATAAGCTGGGCAATAGCCAAGATAGATTTTTTCATGTCCAATTGGGAGAGAATCAACTTATAAAGGTTTGTAATATGAGTTTCATTTCTAAATATCCTCGTAAGCGGTCATTCGCTTATTTGTCAGATGTTCCACTGGTATAACTGCACATTCCATATGCGGCACAAGTATGTTTGTGAGGACAGGTCCTCATTCACAAGCCGCCTCTTCAAAGGCTCCTGCAAACCAATGCACTTGGTGTAATCTAAAACATTTCAATAACTTCATTATCAATAGTCTAACCCGCAGATATAATAAGTATTTGTATGTTTTCTTTAGTGAAAATTTGAAAGCTCAATCTTGTGTACCATTAACGGCTTTATTAGGTGGATCACGAGTTTGTCTTGTGAGAGCCGTATTTATACTGTATTCAAGGAAGAGATATATTTTCAAATAGTTCTAGGGTATTAATAGTATACAAGTTAGGTTTCTTTGGTAGCCTTCTACATTATGACGGAACAGAATCATTATCATATATACGGCTGAAACTATAAAATAGCTAATTACATTTCACTTCCATATCAGTTGCCTATTTGTTACGTAGATTTGCAGTCCTAGTGATATTGTTCTACCATATCGTAGAATCAAACGAGAGTGACTTATTAGTTTATTTACTCCTCTTCTTGGGGATAGTTATAGCGTACTTGAGCGTATAAGAAGTGTTAGTAACTATGTGCGATACACCTCGGCCCTTTGTGGGAAATTTTATACCGTCAGGAGATAAATTCGTGACGTTTTTAGCTGGAAAGCAGGTGATTGATTGTTCTCAATTCAAAACTTGTGAGGAGTTGTTAGCATGTGTTGGGAAACGGTTAGCAGATTGGAATGACCCGCCGCTGGAGTACTTGGTTATATTGAGGGACAGCAAAAATCAACTTGCGAAGCAGGCGCTGAGCGGCAGTGACGAGCCGGGCGATTTAAACCTTGCAGATATTAGCGATTTGTTGATTTCTATTAACCAGGTTAACGGAGATACATTTTACACCCTAGCTATGAGGGAATTAGAGGCCCATCGATTGCTAACTGGTATTGTACCTTCGGTGATATTTGAGGAGCTTGCATTTCGTTTTCCACGAAGATTCGTCATTAATTTCGCTTGCGAATTTGAGACACAAGATGGCTCTGATATCATACCCGATGGATCAATTATTGATTACGAGAGGCCAGAGCCACAAATCCCAGTGTTGGTAGTTGAGATTGCCAACTCTGACAAGCTGGAGGATCTTGAACATAAGCTAGAAAAATGGTTTGAACTTGGTGATAACGTTAGTGGCCGTGTAAATGTTGGTGTTGGGGTTGATTTGATTTATGAACAACGCAATGATGGTGTACAGCGTACGGCAGGTTCTAAGAGTCTATTGCATCTACGATTGAAAGAGATA
>JAKTRT010000086.1:0-36573 GCA_030579895.1 Sugiyamaella grinbergsii | reverse complement strand
CCCCCTAGTATTGCGTTTGTTTTAAATAGGGTTGCGGTATTATACTGTATATGGATATATATTCCACATGTAGAGTATTATGTCGCAGATCATCTTCTCGAGTTTTAGATTGTAAAGTATCCATGCACGCATCGTTTCTGACTGCTCTATTCATCTGTGCAAATTATTTATAGACAAATTATATTATTTATTGCCAAGTTGTATTATTTATCATTACCACCAGTTGCTATTCCTAACATTACTACCATTCCTAACTATACTGCCATTCCTAAGATTATTACTCATATCATTATCCGAAACCTAGTGAGTATATCTTGATTGAAGTCCTATACAACAAATAAATTATACAAATAAATTTCCATGACTTATCTATCTCTAAGGAAAACTGTTCAGATGTTGGCCCGGATTCAGGCTAATTATTGGACATAGTTTGATTTCGGAATGTTGCGATGTTGCTGGATTCCCCATTGAAATTTCAATGAACATACGGGAACACCTTTCGGCAAATCAGGTCCTCGACCTGTAAACTACTGAGAAAAAACCGATATTAGCTTAGCTCTACCATGAGAGCGCCATCTATAATAGGTGAGGCAACTCAGCTAAGAATGCTAAGACTGCCTCTAAGCCCTTCTTGGTATCAATAAGAACTTTGAGAATGAATGAATGAACTTTGAGATCTAACATATCAGAGACTTTACGTAGGATGATTCGATATCGTTCAGTTAGCTGACATTCACTCAGAAGGTGTCTGACATCCTCGCTATCCCCACAGGCGCACCTGTGTGGTCGATTGTTGATGTTGAACCTTTCAAAGAAGCTGCCTAAAGCCCCTTTGGCAGTTCGGAGTTGTGTTAGCTTGCTGAGTTCGTTCTTCGGACACTCCGCAATGAAGTATCTTAAAGGATTTTTGTTGACTGCATTGTATAAACTGGGGAGAGTTATGAATACTGAATGAATGAATATATCTTGATTAAAGTCCTATACAACAAATAAATTATACAAATAAATTTCCATGACTTATCTATCTCTAAGGAGGACTGTTCTGATATTGGCCCGGTTTCAGGCTGATTATTGGATATAGTTTGATGTTATGAATACTGTTATTTCCTCCAGTTCTTATGGACAGTCCAAGTCGGCCCTCCATTTCGTCGCTAAGGAATTGAGCATTGAGTTGGCTGAAGAGGATTCTACTATTGTTCTTATCGATCCTGGCCCCGTTGGTAGCCGCGAAGTTATAAGTTATTTTGGCGGCTACCTGATTTTGAACGCCTGCATTGGTGGAAGATGAGAAATAACTTTTCGTGAAGCGGCTCCGTTGGCTCAGTTGGTAGAGCGTGGGTCTCATAATATGATTGCTCTTGAAGAGTAAGCAATCCCAAGATCGCCAGTTCGAGCCTGGCACGGAGCATTTCTTTTTTTGTTATTCATTCTATGTTTTTGATAGTAGATGAACGAACGTCAACAAGTACATTTCTTTTAAATCAAATTAATACATTAAAAGTCTATTTATATTATTACACATCTATCTATCAATTAAAACTATACCCGTCGTTTCATAAATTGGTCCAGATCGGTAGTCACCAGAGTATCCGGAAATGCTTTTAGAATACTTTGAATGTCCCCCCACCAAGTCTCGCCATATTTGAGATACCACTTTGAAGTAATTTCGAGTCCATCTTCAAACTTTGTTCGGCACATCCAACCCAATCTTTGTAACTTTTCACTATCGATAGCATATCGGGAATCATTAAATGGTCGATCCTTAGTAAACTCGACGTATTTGCTTATTGTGAGCTTATCATCCCAATTGATGCCGAATACAGTCACTATTGATTTAAAAATATCAAGATTGGATAGCTCATCATTCGACCCGGCATTGTATATATGTCCAATCTTTCCTTTATGAAGCACAGTATCTATAGCACTTACAGCATCGGCTGCGTATAAGTACCGCCGTGTATTAGACCCATCTCCATGAAGAAAGCATTTCTGGCCCCTGTTAAGCAGGCAGATGAACTTGGGAATAATCTTCTCCGGAAACTGATGGGGACCGTATACGTTATTACAGCGGATCGTAACTGCTGGTAAGTTAAACGACTTCACATACGCACTAACTAGCAAGTCACCTGATGCTTTAGACGCGGCATACGGGTTTGTTGGCACCAGAATAGACGATTCCACGAGATCTTTTTCGGTGCTGCCCACTTCTCCGTATACCTCGTCGGTAGACATATGCAGATATCGCTTCACATTATACTTTTTGGCCGCCTCTAGCACCACTTGCGTTCCTAATGCATTTGTCAATGTAAATTGATATGGGTTACCAAACGAGTGATCCACATGGCTTTCAGCTGCTAAATGGATGATTGTATCAATGTCATATTTCTCCATACAATCACATAGTTCCTTAGGATTCGTCACATCTCCGTTCACCCACCAGTAGTTGTCGTACCGGCTCTTATCAAGTATAGCAATATTCTTTTCTGACGCGCAATATCCCAGATTATCATAGCAAACTATGTTATAAAACGGATACTTCACCACGAGGTGCCGTACCAACCACGAGCCTCTAATAATTTGAGTTAGCGCTGATAGGGTGGTGATGATGCCTCCGGCGGCTGGGCTCTGCCCAGACCCGTTGTGCTCGCTCCGCGAGCGTCGACGGTGTGTTAAGTGTCACCGCCCTCCACGAAGTGGAGCAACGGGTCTGGGCAGAGCCCAGCCGCCGGAGGCAGAAGCAAAGGACATCCCGTTCTCTCACTTACATAAATCCCAGTCCACCAGTAACAAGAATGTTCTTGATGTTTGGGTCGCGCTCGAACTGGGTCCATCCTGTCAATATAGGAGCCTCTTTGGGTATCGCCAGCCTGTCCGTATCCGTCGTCTCGCTGACCATGGCTCTTTTTCTTTCTTTCGTTTCTATTAATATTAAAAGTATCACGATCTCCCCATCTCGAGATCTTTACAGATCCAAACGTTCAGCCTCGCGGCCAGTAGGCGACCAAGAAGCCACAAACCGTTTTCTCCGGTGCATTTGAATTTTGACTCGTTTGATTTATATAGATATGTGTAAGTCAGTTGGTTGGTATATGCTCAATTGGATAGTAGATTCTGAGGAATATAGATTTGATTGCTTGATCGTGTATATATATATCTACCATTCTACACCTTGTATGCAGGGACAGGTTTAAGGGCTTGCTGATCTCATGCTGGCGCCTGGACAAGTCTCGATATAGACATATTCACTAGATCTGTTCAGGGCGTTATTTTGTGAGCGAGGTCGAATGTTTACTGTATCTGAGATATTTCAGTGCAGCTGATATCTACGACAGTTTATTTAGAATATATGTCAGTGGAGGAGACAGAGGAAGTTATTTTAGCATTTTTGGAGGTGGATTCTTTTTTTTTGGATCCGGGTCTCATTCTGATGGCATTCTTGGCCTAAACAATGCCTCCAAAGAAGAAAGCGAAGCAAGGAGTGGTATCTTTCAAGCCCCGAGGTGGTGGTAGCAGCCGTTGGCAGACTGATAGAACCAGATTAATACGACCAGAAGTTAAGGTAGACAGCAGAACTGGAGTGACTGATGGTACTCAAGCTCTGTCCATTGATTTGATTGACGAGCTATCTAGTGGATCAGATGACGACAGGTATGGAGGTATCACCAATACCGGCCGGCGGCAGCTAGGTGTGAAAAGTGAATCTCAAATGCTAATATCAATACCGACTACTCTTCCTTCTCTGAAAAGACGAAGAGACGAAGGTACTTCCAAAACCAGCTCTGCCAGTGAATTATCTGCGTCTGGATCTGGGTCTGGGACCACCGCTAGTCGATTGGGGTCTACTAATAAACGGGTGAGGTTCACAAAGTCGTTCACCAAGTCAATCGAAGTAGACAAGCAAGACACGAGAGATAAAGACGCTGATATCGATGGCGGTAACTCACAGATGCCATGGCTCATTAAATATGCTCCTAAATGCTCTTCAGACGTGGCTATTCACGCTAAAAAACTGCAAGAGGTCAAATCAGCCCTCATCGATATGGACACTACTGGCGCATCTATAGGCAGACAACTCTATAGACCACGGTTGCTTATCATCAGTGGTCCTACTTCGAGCTCCAAAACAGCAATTGTCACAACTCTTTCTAAAGAGCTCGGTTATAATAATATCTTAGAATGGCATAATCATGACAGGATAGAGGATGGCGGTGGCATCACGGAATCATTCGAAGACTTCCTCACAGGAGCCATGTTCGATGGCCGAAGTACGAACACAGACAAATCAAAGAAACTCGTTCTCGTCGAGGACCTACCAAACATATCCCACTACGAGACAAAGGAAATGTTCAACCTTGCATTATTACGATGGATAAACCATCCATCATTTGGTACTTCGATTCCTCCTTTAGTATTGATAATCACTGAATACGAAGTATCAGAAGAAAATAGACGATACAGCAGAAAAGGGAGCGGAGGATCGTTCACTTCCTCCTCGTCCGTGGCAGACTCAATTATAGTTGAACGAGTTCTGTCAAAAAAAATCCTAACTGATCCTCGAGTGATCCGAATCAAAGTGTTACCTATAAACGCTACTCTGATGAGTAAAACGCTGAAAAATATTATTCAAGAAGAGTCGTCACTGTTCTCCTCTCTGCCTGTTTCCAAGCCAGATATTGATCGGTCAGTCAAGGAGCTAGCGAATGACAGCGGAGGTGACCTTCGATCAGCCATCAACAGTCTTGAATTCTGGGCAAAATGGCAATCATCCAAATCATCTAAATTAAAACCCATTAGCAAAGAAGGTATCCTTGACCTGTTCCATGCATTAGGCAGAATCATCCACGGAAGCCATAAAGACAAAAGCAAAGGCCAACCAGCGTTGAGCGATTCAATAGTGGTCGACTCGGTTCTTAAAGACTGGGAAAATAACAACCGAGACGGCAGTTTTTCTCTTGCAATTTTCGAAAACTATCCTGGTGCCCACAGCTCTAAGATGTCATTTGAGACGCTGTCCTCAGAGGCGGAGCTGCTGAGTAGGTCAGATACGATGATTCCGTACGATATTCCCACGATGATGTCGGAGATATGTTTCAGAGGCACTCGTTATAAACTACGACATGCGACGATGAAGTCGTCTGAGAAAAACCAGTTCCGTCCTTTAGTATATCCGCGAGATCGAAAAGCATATTTCAAGCGACTCGAGGTGTCAGCGGAGCTAGACAACTATCGGGCTACATATACAAAAAACCACGGGGTGATGATCAACAAGCCCGATTGTGTATTATATGACGGGTATTACGAGCCGCTGATTAACAACAGCAGGAAACGAATCGACCTTGCTAGCATTCGCCTGCCTGTCGTTACCCAACGACTAGGAGGGCCCATACAAGCATCATCCAGCATTCGAGCCGAACTTAACGAAGAAAATGACGACGACATACGGAACGGCACCCGTTCCATCGTCCCCATTGCAAAAGAGCCGGAAGTCCCCGCCATCTCCATGGTCTTTTCTGACGACGAAATCGAAGATTCCGATAACGAAATATAACTTGATGACCACATCCGCTACCGGTATGCTTGCCTCCGGCGGCTGGGCGCTGCCCAGACGCCAGAGGCACATAGGGGCGAAGCTATCAAATACAAAATACATTTTAAGCTACAGCATTTTCGAAAAACTTTGCATCTTCTTCAAGACTCTCCTTGACAATGTCGAGGCCTCCTTGAAGTTCACCGTTCATGTATAATTGAGGGAAGGTGGGCCAGTCTGAAAAGGCCTTGAGCCCTTGGCGAACAGAGTTGTCCTTGAGAATATCGAAGAAACCGAATCGCACTTGGTGCTCGCGGAGAAGGGCCACTAGCTGGCGGGAAAAACCACACTTCGGCTCAGCTGGGGTTCCTTTCATGAAAAGCATTACTGGAGCGGCATTAATGAGTTTGGTTAGGCGTTTATTAAGCTCTTCTTCGCTTTCTTCTTCGTCATTGGAAGACGCGGTAGCGGTGGGACCGGACGGAACAAACGAAGGACCGGTGGTAGCGGAAGTGGATCCGTTGGCAGTGGCACCAGAAGCGGCTTTCTCAGTAGAAGAGGCGCCAGTTAATACCTGAATAGTGCTGGCTAATTCCTTAGGATTGGCCCCTGACAGCTCCTTAATAATGGTACTCTCTCGTAGGAACACAATAAATGGTACGGCCGACACATCGAATGACTCGGAAATGTCAGGAAATTCATCAGCATTTACGCTGACAAACAAATGCTGAGGATAGATGTCCGACAGAGACTTGAAAACAGTGTTCATTTGAACGCACGGATCCGCCCACGGGGTGTGAAAATAGAGAGCTATCAGAGTGGCAGGGGCGACAGAAGTCGTCAACTCCGTGAAGTGAGCGTCAGAAGTAACCTCAGTAACAGGCATTTTTGTTTTCTGTATATATGGGAGACAAAATAGAGCCACAGGTGTTAATCGGCAGATATTGGATTAGTGAGATGAAGAAATGAAGATCTGATAATAATCTCGACGAAAGGCTGACTGACGAGAAGAAGTTGGATGCAGGGTGGGAAAAAAAAAGCTGTCACTGTGAGATCAATCCCGCGGGCATTTACAAGGGACCATATGACGGGTTTGGAAGGGAGTTTCTGGGCAGAAAGGGTAGACAGGAAGAGTTAGGGATGTTATAGCGGTAAGCAAGAAGTACAAGGTCTATCTGGTAGGCATTGAAGGATACAATAGAGAAAGTTTGTGAAACGGCACGTGACCTGATCTGATTAGATAATCTGATAACGGGTAGACAGCGTTTCTAGTAGGCCAAAAAAACACAGTCGCAGAGTGAATTAGCATGGTAATAATAGGATTATAGAAAACACAAGCTTTATTGTAATAATAATAATAATAATAATAATAATAATAGTTATAATAGAGTCTTTACATGGTAGACACAGTACCTTGATTGAGCTGCTTTTCCCATCTCTCGGCATTGATTTGCCGTTGGCGATCGAGAGTCGCCCGTTCTTGTTGCGCTTTGAATTCACCCTTGTCCAGTTGCTGAGAGAGATGAGAGGGTGCTTCGTTCAAAGTAGCAGCCAGAGACGGATCGGCGAATGAGTACGACGACGCAATACCAGCATAGGTCGATTCTTGAACCGTCTCTTTAACAAACGGATTGTTAGCCATCTGGGTATGGATGGACGGTCCATACGCCCACTTATAGTGTTGTATGAGCAATAACTTCAACCATGAATCGATTGACAGAGACTTAGAACGGGATAGCTTGAGATGGGTGATGAGGAGGTCTTCTGGTGTCAGAGATTCTCTAGAGGCAGAGCTCGTGAACAACTCCACAGTAGCAAGAACGTCACGGAACAGTGACTTACGTTCCCGTTTATCTTTCTTACCAATTCGTTTGGACGATTCGGATATTTGCTCTTTTAGAGTGTATTCAAGTTCGTTATGATCAATATAGGGGATTCTCTGCAGAACCCCATTTTCATCGAGTTCACCGTTTTCAGTGCCTTCCTCGTAGTTATAGATCTGGTAGAAAAGTGCTACAATCTTTGCAGCAGCAAGTTTGATAGTGTGGGAAGGATTATTGATGTAATCAATGAATACTGGCATATACTCGTCGATAATCACATTGGGATTAGGCAGAGTAGATGTCAGAAGCCCTGCTCCTAGAATAGCAGCACTAGCAATGGCTGTTTCGTCCGAAGTATTACATTCAGCAGCCAGATCAACTAAATTCTCAACGATATTATCCACTTTGAAACCACCGCTGCCGTAATGAACAATATATTGGAGAAGCGAATAGCCGATAGTTAAGTTGGCTCTGCAAGTGGCAGAAAGATTGCTGGTGCTGTCGTCCGACGATCTCAATTGTCCGAATAATTTCGGCAAGATCTCGTCGTTCAAAGACTCAAAGAAGAGATCGATATCAACGGCAGCTGCTACAACAATGGCTTGGATGGAAAGAAGCGTTTCCAATTCAGAGCGGCTGGTGGTATATACTTTAGTCAGTAAATCGCATACAGATTGAGATACCTTCTGGGGTTCGTATTTTTGAGAAACAATCGAAAGAATATCAATAAGCGCTTTCTCACGAGCCTCCAACGAACTGTTTCTACGGTCGATAGCTAGCATTTCAATGCCCTCAGAGAACTTGTCCTTATGAGTATGTTCTTTAGATTCATCGTCTTCATCGTCAGAACTGGAAAGAAGCAGTTTGTCCAGACTCTCAGACAGAGTGTCAGGGCCACCATCGGCCGTTAAAGAAGGGCTCAAAAACGCGTTGGACGTGTATTCATCTGCCTCATCTTCGTCGTCCTGGGGAATACGAGCCCCGATTCTAGACGACGAACGAGAAGCGTGAGCAGAAGTAGGACGGGACGTATGAGGTGAAGCTTTTCTAGACGACCGTTTAGAATCGGCTTGGATTTGAATGCGACGTTGCATGGTTGGAAGAGAGAAGTGAGTTCTTTTTTTTTTTTGTTTTGGTTCGGCTGCTACTGAAATCAACCTTGATCAGCTCACTTATCAGTAAAAGACGACAGACAGGCACGGGAACGCAGCTGACGTGAGATTGATAGCCTTATCAGTTACAAACTAACAAAAGAAAAATTCAAAGTAAAAAAAAAAAAGTCAATTGCCCTTTTTAAGATCACCAATTTCGTGGATTTGGTTTCAAAGCGACTTCTTCAACGAAATCGAGCCCTTTATATATCAAATTTGCTAGCCAGGCCCGGTCGATTGGCTGGTTCTAATTGTGGGGTACATCAAAGGAATATAAGCGGGTGTAAAGTAGCGAAAGCCGTCGTCGGCTTGAAGATGCCCTTGTTATTTTATACAGGAAATGAGTCCTTACCCTGGGCGGATCAGGTGGTTAAGAAGTGAGATGGAACGCAAGGTAGAGAGAGAGTCCTGTCATGAACAGAGACACCAGACAACAGAGACGGAAATCATGTGAATTAGCAGCGCAAATTTATTAGTGTAGGTAGGAGAGTGAAGAGGAAGAGCGACGGGTAGAATGGACGTAGAGCGATGGGTGGAATGGAAAGAGCGATGGGTGGAATGGAAAGAGCGATGGGTAGAATGCAATGGGTGGAAAGCTTTAGTAGTAGTACAACTGGGAATGAAAGGTCATGAAAGGTCATGAAAGGTCAATTGCTCTCAAACTACTGCCTCTCGTCACATTATATACAACTAATATTCTCTCTTTTATATATCCCACCACTTCGTTTCTACCTTGGTCCTCTTTTACCACTGACAAATCAGTTACTATTTATATACCGAACAATGATCGGTCCACTGCCAACTCTAATACCCACTTGTTTTGGGATCGACCAATCGTCAGGGGCCGGCGTTGCGTTACTGCGCCGTCAAGACCCTGCATACTGCGGTCGTTTTTAATTTTTATATATCCTATTATCCAGACGTCTCTTCTTAGAAAGCAAAAGGGGAAATAAGTTAATTCTACGTTCCAGTTATTTTTTCCGATACATGCAATATATTTATAATATTTAAATGGTATAAAATAACGTGGCAGGCGTAATTTTTTTCAATTTTTTTATAGTTCCTCATAAGCTCGACATCTACCGAATCCATATTTCCTCTCTCCTATTTATATACCTATTTAAGGTCCCGTTCGTTAGATCAACCTAAACTGTAATCTCAATTAATCCGAATCTGGTCACTTTCCCATACCAGCTCCACCTTCTTTAATCATCTTCCCAAGCCTGTATATAGTTCCCAGATTCCACCGTAATTACCATAGTATCTATCAGTCTATGGAAATCCGTCCTAGTTCATGGTAATTAATGCTTTTATTTATAATCTGACCATCTGTCCAATTCCATCTCATCGCACCAACCCCATTACTATGACAGACTTGGACCCAGTAGGTACTGGCCGGTTACAGAAACTCACCCACCCTATCACTGAACCTCAACAGAAAATAACTGCATTATCAATAACCGGTCCTGCAAAATATATTACCAACTTGTTCCCTTCGTGTGTTCATCCAGCTTCCCCCATTATAGTTGAACACCTTCTTCGCTCATCTCAATTGTCTCCATATTCCTCCATCTCTCTCGCTGCCTGTATTCTTGATGTATTATCTCACACATTTTACCGATCGTGGATTGCCAGTGTGCCGAATGCCCTCGATATTGTCTATCCAGAAATAATCCTTATAGCGTGTCTATCAATATCTGTCAGTTTTATTAATGGTTGCTACCACAAAAACGACCAATCTGCCGAGTCTCTAAAAAAAGATCTCCTATCAACCTTCAATATATACCTTGTCAACTCAACTACAAACTGTGCCTGTATTGCAACTGAAGAGAATCTTAAAGATCTCGAATCAAGAATATTATGCGATGTCAACTACGATCTTTGGCCGTTACTATCTCAACATGGTTTGGAATTCATGACAATACAATTCAAGCAACATGGAAAAATTATAGACTATTCTGATTTTCTACAGCGCCTGACAAATATATAATTACTATTTACAAAAAAAGATTCTTTTTTTCTATTTTGCCTCGCATTTTAATCCAGATCCCTACAAGATATCCTTCAAATTAACCTCTGCAGAACCCCTTGCTAACGGCTTCTGTTGGTTAGGGCTGGACTTCCATCCAATCATATAAATAACTCTAAAAGTAGCAGGAATCGTTCCATCTTCATCTCCATGCATCGACTTGTAAATAGCATCTGCTGCCATTAAAATATCTCTTGGAATAGACGAGGGTCGGATTTTGACAGCATTGGATTCTCCCATAGCCTGTATATCCTCCAACAGTGCAAACATATCCGGATAGTTGACAATGATATCGTCAACATCTACTGTCAATAAATTAAATTTCGCTTGCTGCAGTAATGCTCCCATATCACGGACATCTGCTAATGGTGATAATCTGGGAGAAACTCTTCCGTATAATTCCATCTCTGCTAACTGTAATGAGGTTCGTAATTCATACAAGCTGTCTCCGCCAATCATATTACCCATAAACATGCCGTCTGGTTTCAAAATCCGTTCAATTCCTTTTAAAGCACCTGGTAGATCATTAATCCAATGCAAACTCATCGACGACAGAACTGCGTCAAACGAATTGGTCGGCAAACTGTCCCCACTTATCGCCTCTTCATCACCAACTACTCGCTTAATAGACATTTTCTTATTAAAGTCAAACTCTTCAGGATTAGAGTCTCTGAGAAGATATTTCTCCGAGCTATCTAACATTGTAATTTCACCTAGTCTACTCTGGATCAACTCAGAATCGGGGGTATTAGCGTCGCAGATGATTCTTTCGAGATTGCCTGCTCCACTGCCCAGATCAAGTACATTCTCGAACTTTCGCGAAATGAACGCCAACCTTTCTGCTGTCCGTAATGCAATTTCGTCTTTTACATATTCGACACTTCTCGACAGATCAAGGTTACTTGCTGCTCTATCTCTCTGCAATGTTTTAATTTTTCTATCGAAAACCTCGTATGCAGAAGAACTGTAATTTTTGGTAGCATACGGCACCGACCAAGTCAATTTGAAGCACTGCCTTCGGAGCCCGGTTATCAGCAAACTCATCTGTCAACTCCTCTTTAGTCCCGGACCTAATTATAATATTCTCATCGTCCACTGCTGGAAACCTTTCACTGCTTCACGATGCCAGTAGCCGCGCGGATGAGACACAGAAATGATATTCCAAAGAGTCCAGTGTGAAAAGTAATGACAGGACGACGAGAACGAGAGGATCGGTTTGAATGATTCGCTTGAACGTCGCTAGATCCGCTCGTAATGTGTGTCGATGTGGAATTGAGGTAGCAACTGGTCGGCGGTATGTCACGACTCTGGCGAATACGCAGATCATACCTGCCAACCAAAAGCATACCAGCAGAACACGGTCAAGTGAAATTGTAGATAAATTTAGCAAATATTCATCGGATAGTGATTTGGAGGGAGCAATGAAATATTGCGAGGAATTGAAAAAGATTGGCTCGTTGAAAATACCTCTCGAAGCATTAGGGTATATTGAGCTTCTGCTGGCCTCATCCACCGAAGAAGCTTTACTGGTTAATCCATTGTCATTAGAATTACTAGAATGTGCCATGAAGGAAGAGCATTTAATGAAAAAAGAAGATCTAGCGAAATTTTTGTGGAGATTGAGAAGTATTTCTGACCCGTTTATAAGAAATGTTTATATTCAAAGCTTGAGTACATATATAAGGCGATACGGAACCATCGTAGACGTCAGTTCAGTAGAAGCACACTTTCACTCGAACATCATTCTCGCTTATTTCGAATCCCATGATTTCGAGTTGGCACTTGCTAAAATATCCGAAATGATTGATAGAAATGAACCAGCTCATGATCTACCGCTTGATAGTACCATTCAATGCCTATGCTTGAAGCTAGGCGCCTCGAAGGAGTCTATTGGTATTCTTAAAAAACTTCAAGAAAGAGATGGTGTTAGCTTAATCAATATGCAGCCGATCAGTTGGATGACTCTATTAGAAACGAGCTTGAATAATGGATATCACGATGGAGTAAGATTCGTCTGGGAGAACTATCTCCACCGATTGACTTCTAAGATATCAGTGGGATGGTTGATTCGACTGCTAGAGTCAGCGGGGAACTTCCAAGACTCAGGCTTAGTCGAGGACATCTCAATGGCTCTGTCAGATACTGCAGATGGATTGAATAATGTAGCTCAGGAAAACCGAGCGAGTGTTCCTGTTGCTGTCATTAATGGGTTAATAGGAACGGGAGACCTACAAAGGGTCTTAAACACATGCGATCTATTCCTGCAAAGTGGATATTCCATACCGCATGGAGATGTCTCCAGCTTAGGGAGCTTATTAGAAATTGAGCTAGATCAAGAACCACTGCTGCTTACGAACAAGGTGATTGATCTAATGGAACACTCAGCATATAGCAACGACACCAAAACGCTAGTTATGAATTCTCTTCTTGATCACTTTTCATACTCCTGGGCAGCAACTGGAGTAATGCATACGTATCGGTTATTTGTGAATGACAGCGAGAAAAACGACCCAAGGTTTGTCCGCCCGAACACAGACACATTCCGGCTTTTATTTAACTCTGCATATCGATTGGGCAACTGTAAAAAACTAACGTATACGATCTATGATGAAATGACCAACGTATACCATCTCACCCCGACCCGAGGGATCTTTGAAACCATTCTCAAGTGTCATCTAGTGGGCCGAAACTACGGGTCGGTTTTCTATTTTCTACGAGAAATGAGAAGCTACAAAGTCCCCCTTCGAGATCATTTCCACGCATACCTCGTACGACAATTTGAGAAAATCGCTGACTGGCGACTTCGAGACATCTTTTCTTCCACCACGGGCAGTACTCTCGACAACCAACTGGCCCCCTACGCCACCTTTACAGCTGACGACATACTGAAAGGATCCTCGAGTCGACGCAACAGACAGTTTCGCCGCTACAGCCACATTCGCGATCTCCTCAACACCACTAGCTATATCCAAGGATGGAACGAGAAGGACCTGCTTCCATCACGGCGGCACCCAGAAGCGTAGCTGGCAGTGCCTCCGGCGGCTGGGCTCTGCCCAGACCCGTGGCTCCGCTTCGCGGAGGGCGCACACACCGTCTGCCAGCTCACCTAATAAATACATCCGTACACGCCCTCTGCGAAGCGGAGCCACGGGTCTGGGCAGAGCCCAGCCGCCGGAGGCATAGCCAGCTCCCAGCTCACAAGAAAACAACATATTACCATTTGAATCTACGATCGTAACGCCTTGAGTCTCTCATTGAGACTGTCCTCGACTTGTTCCACAGCCTCAGCCTTGGTGGTCTGAGGAGTCTCCTTTGAATCGAGATTCAGACGGAGTTCAAGACCGGCCTCATCTGCTACCTTTTGCATTAATAAGTCAACATCCTCCTGCGGCGTGGAAATGGCATTGGAGCTCGAAGCAACGTTCTCGTAATATTGGGCCGTCGCATCCAGGTCTTCAAACTGGCTCTCGAACTTGTCCATCACAAAAGATATCTTTTCTGTATTCATGCTCTCCATGGCTTTATCCATACCATGGACGACCGTGGCCATGCTGCCTGTGACTTGTCTCATTGTAGTAGCGGTTCGGACCCGGCTGGCCACTGCGTCGATTCTCGACGATAGTGTGAGTAGGTTGAGTCGTTCAGATTGTTTTCGAATAGCGTTCTGGGCATATAATTTGGCGATATCATTGTTTCCTTCTTGGATAGCCTGTAATAGATGTTAGTGAAATAAAGAGACAGGGTGAAGTACCGCTGTATGCTACTGACTTTCTTGACTTTTTTCTTTTCAGATTCAATTTCTCTACCGGCCTTCATGGCCTGCTTTTTGAGCTGCTTGGATGTAAACTGAACACAGTGTTAGTGAGTGTGGTGGTATGGTACCGATCAAAGTGGCGGGCGGCCAGACATAGCATCGGATCATGAAACGAGCGGGAATCGACGGGAATCAAGACGTCCACCGGCCCATCAGCCACTGGTCTATACGTACCATCAGGTTAAAAAGAGATTCTTAAAGGAAGGTTAATGAGCTATATTAAACGTGGAGAGAAGGGATTGACGTATAGTATCAATAGATCAGAAGCGACATGAGAGTCAGCTAGATCACACCGTTGTCAGTTCCTGTCAGAACAAGACCCAGTCAGGTCTTACTCCTTTACTTACTATCGAGTCCAGACATTGTTAATGAATGTATGTAGTTACGTTACTTGGAGATGAACCGTCTAGATTAGTATGTGCCTGTCTTTATAGTAGACGAAGGAGGACGATTGGATATGGTTGAGGATATGAAGGTAGGCTGATGGTGAAAGAGATTGAGTCTGAGATATCAGGATCAGCACATTAGATAGGAGGATTTGGATCGATAGTAGGTATAAGCGCGGAGGCGGGAGTGAGATTATTTAGGCTTGCAGTCTGACAGAGGCAGTGGTACTGGCTGTAGCAGTGGTAGTTGGGAGAATACAAGGACTGTAAGAACTAAGTACTGTAAATACTAGGTACATAGGAATTAGGAACCGATGTACCTACCAATTAATATAACCATAGGGCCGGTGAAGAAAGAAGATGTAGAACATATTGAAATAGTACTGAATATTAATTATATGTGCAATTATAGAAACCTTACTACGGGCATTGTCTGATAGCAGTAAGACACAGCCCAAAAAACAACCAGTCAGTCCCGGTCATAATAACCACGGAATAACTACCTCCATCACGTGACAGACAACTTTCTTGTTACCCTGCTTACGCGCCTGGTATTCAAGCTGACAGGGGCCACTTAACTAACTTGGTAGGAAGGGTAGGAATGAAATGTAAACAAATATCAGAGACACTACTGAGAGAGAGAGAGAGAGAGAGAGAGACATACATAGAAGAGTTTGAGACAGAGAATATATTAAAAAAAAAAAGCTAATTCTGATTTGACGAGTGTGCACGAGTGACAAGAGATCTTGGACCTGGACTTGGAAAACTCAAAACGAGAAAGCAGAGATTGATTTGAATAGAGAGTGAACGACGACGACCTAGCTACTATGATGGTCGATGCTGAGACTCTATACTCGATATTATCGGGAAATGGCCGTAAGTCGCCCGTTGAACGCTTATACCCCGGGGCCTCGAGACGCGACACTAACGTATTTTTCAGCAATTGAAGAGAAGATATCATCAGTGGCTTCACTAAAGGCCGAAGTCAAGAAAACCTACGTCGACGTGAGTGAGAACACCCTCCGCGAAGCGGAGCTACGGGTCTGGGCAGCGCCCGGCCGCCGGAGGCACAACAGCAACTAACCATTCCAGCTGGACTCGGTGACGAGATATTTCGAGGCTCTAAAGCTAGGCGTTGAGGCGGGAAATGGTGGATATGGAGGAATGCTTCAACCAATCGCATTCTCTTGTATGTGTCATTTGATTAAGAGGATTATATTACAAGACCCGGACTCGCTAAAAGGGGCTCCGGCTCATATTGTGCTGCCGTTGTTGGTGAATAGATTCAATGATTCTAAGCCTTCGCTAAGGACCACTGCTAGACGGGTCTTTGAGGATTATTGGATTGGATGTCCGAATGAAGCAGAGCTGATTATTCGAAACGTAGGATTTGTTCACCCAGACGCGAGAGTAAGGTTGGAGTGTATTGAGATGTTAGGGAACCGAATCCAGATGATGAAGGAGACGAGGTTTGTGTTTAGGCCATTTACAGCCAGTGTGGTTAGGTTGTTAAGTGACGAAAATGAGGAAGTCCGTCGAGCCAGTTATGATTTGTTGGTTTCGTTTTTTAGCGGGTCTCATGTTAAAGCGAAGCAGGATCTGAGTAGGGAGATGATTGACCAGAGGATCAGTGGAGGAACGAAGAATATGATTTTGAAAGACATCGGCTTAGAAGAAGAGGGAGATAGAGGAGAGAGAGAAAGAGAAAGAGAAAGAGACAGACCAATTGCTGTTGCTAGTTCTGCACGAGGTGGTAAAGTTACAAAGGTAGCGAAGACGAGTGGTGGTAGTATACAGAGCTCTGCGAGCATTTCGTCTGGCGTTGCTCCAGGAGCTAGTGCTGGTTCTTCTACTGCTACATTATCTACCTCGTTCGTAACCCAATTGGACGGTTATAAAATGGACGATATGGATGGCGAGGACGTACCATCCGCCGACGCTCTACGATCCATCGTCGAAGATATGCTACCAGTGTTTGACGGAAAGGAAACAGAGTTTAATTGGGCTAAGAGAGAGAAGAACATTATTCGTTTAAGATGCATTCTTCGTGGAAACGCGCCAAGTGATTTCCCAGACGCGATTATTTGGATATTCAAGCACTTTTCTGGAGAAATTGTCAAGGCGATTTCTACTTTACGGACGTCTCTCTCAACACACGGTTGTCAATTAGTCAAAGATAGCAGCACAATCATGAAACACCTATTCGATCCAGTTGTAGAGCCGTATCTGAGTAATCTGATTAAAATCACTCAAGGAGCAAAGAAAATTAGTGCCCAGATCGCGGCAATGGTAATCAATGTGTTGGTGATTAATTCGTCATATTCAGTCAAATTCTTGAATCACATTCAAGCTGTGGTGGCCGATAAAGTTGCTCAGACCAAAGTGTATGCTTCGACATGGATAAGATTAATTATCGCCTGTCATGGCACAAAGGCAAACAGTAAACATTATATCGAGACCACCGGCGGTGATTTGTTACTAGAAAAGTCTATCACAAAAGGCTTGGCTGATGCGAATCCTGCTGTTCGTGAAGGAATGAGACTAGCATTTTGGGACTTTTATTCTGTATTCACAAAGCAAGGAACAGACATATTGAATAAGCTTGACAGCACTGCAAAAAAGACATTAGAAAGAGCTCGACCACACGGATTAGCTACATCCAATCATGCTCCTTTGAAAGTCACTCGTGCTGCTCCAACCGCTTCTAGTAGACCTCCCATTCGTGAGTTTATAGCCAAATCTAGAGAGGCTACTACCCGGCCGGGCGTGAGTAAAGAACCGATTATCGTTGCTCCGAAAAAGCCACTGAGATTGCGTGTGCTTCAAACTGGATCCGGTCCTTCAGCTTCGGCCACAATTGCAGCAAGTAGCAGCACATCTACTTCACTTAGAAGCCATTTTGGAACATCAGCAAATGCAACTGTAAATGCAGATCATGCTTGGAAGCCAAGTACTAGAATCACTCCAGAAGCGACAGAATTGACTCATCAAAGTGTATCTGAACTATTGCAAAGTCGGGATGATTTGAAGTTTGTCAATGGAGTACGGGCTTTGACACATCTTCTACGAGGCAAGGATCCGTCCTCAGATATCAACTGCCGCCGCCCTGCGAGTCTACCATCCCCAGATGTCACTGAAAGCAGCTTGAGGCGAGTATTTTCGTTTACTCGCGATAATGAAAATGTTAATTTTAAACACCTCGGCCTGGTACGACTATTCTGTGATTCAGATTTAATTGGGTCAGTTCTTCAGTTTGTAGGTATCAAGAACATTCTATACGGGGCATCATACAGCTTAGAGGGTGTAGAATTGGAGAATAGTTTCGAATCTTTAAATCATCTGTTGATTTCACCCGATGCTTTTATTGTATTGGTGGAGTTACTAGTTGATGAGAAGAGGAGCGGGGGTTCAGTTATAGAATTACTCAAATCAGTGAGTGAGAGATTGGATTCCAGTTGTCAAGACACCGTAAAGGCGAGTATTGAAAGTCTGTTATGTTTGGAGGTGGAGGAAAAGGAAAAGGAAAAAGTTTTAGAGGTTTTGAATGTATTGAATGAGAAAGGGCTGGTTGTTGGGGGACTCAAACAGAACGTGGGTGATAGCGAGGAGACGACTATGACAAAGAATATGGACACTATCTCGGATCAGGTAGAGGTCAAGCGGGGTGTTGACGGGGTCATAGCAGTCGAGACAGAAACAGAAGTTGTAGCTTCTTCTGAAGCTGAAGATGCCGCTCGGAAGGAAGATGTGTCTTCAAGTCCAGAAGTTGTAGACACCATTCCAGACGACATGGAGGTTGAAGAGGTTGCTTCAGAGGCTCCACAGGAGCCCGTCTTTGAAGCAGCTACAGTTGTTTCTGTTTTGGTCTCTCCGGAATCTGTTGCTCAACCTACTAGGGAGTCTACTCCGCTACCTGCTGCTGAACCTATTCTTGAACTTGCTATTGAGCCTACTAGCCCAACAGCTCTTGAATCCACTCCTGAGCCCACTCTTAAGTTCACTGGGACTGAAGACATACCAGATTCAGCTATCAATGGTACTTCTGATAGTACTCCAGAAATGTCGCCAGAGACAATTACCGAAAATACTCCCCAGACAAGCCCAGAGATTGTTCAGGAGATTGTAAACGATGTGGAGATGGATACAGAGGAGGACAGCAGTTTACTTGACAAAGAATCGGATAACGAACCAATTGTCACACAACTGTACAATGAATTAGAAACAAAAGAAGAAGAAGAAGAAGGCGAAGAAGGCGAAGAAGTCTCTACACACATTCTACAAGTTGATGATTCATCGATTGAAATCACGGGGATCAATAATCTCACCATCACCAGTACAGACACACAACAAGCTACTATTACAACATCCGATTCCCCATCGAAGTTGTCAATTTTTGAAGACTCTGAACCAATGTCAGGAAACAATACCCCCGTAAAACCACAACCTCCAATCGAAACTCCAATAAGATTACGAGAAAATGTCAACTCTACATCAATTCTTCCTTGGTACTCTCTCACAACACACAAAAATGTTTGCCCATCTCCCCTGCCACAAACGGACGAAGATGCTAGTCAACTATACAAATCACTAATTAATCAAATGGACTCAAGAAGTATTGATTCTCATGGACTTCGTAAACTTATTGCTATTGTCAAAGGAGCTAAAACCTCTGATGATAGTGGTCACCTCGTTCCTGCTTACGCTACTTGGAAAAAAGGAAAATGGTTGACGAAACTGAAAAAGAGTGTCTTGAAATATCTTTCATTTAAAGATCTTTCAGAAAACGAAATCAACCAGTGTTTATTATTAGTATACCAATTACTTGAAGTCGAACCCGCTGCATTTAAGTCTGTGGAAGTGGATTTGATGCTATCATTCACGTCTTTAGCTGGCATATCCAGTCCAATTATTGGATTGGGAGCTTTAACGGATACTCGCTCGCTGTTAGTGTCGAAGTGTATCCAGGATGATGGTAAAGATAATATCAGTCTTCGGATGAAAATGATCACCGCTCTGATTCATAGTAATCAAACCAACTCGTCAAACGAGATCGCTCTGTTTGTGATTTCTACATTGACTCAGTTGATCTCATCGTCGACTGATAAATGCAAGCTCGAAGAAGAGTTCAGACCAGTGCTGTCATCCATTTCACCCATCATCCTGTCGTACATAGGCAATGATGAGTCGAGGATTCGGAAAGAGACGTATCCACTTGTTGTGAGCCTACGACGACTTCTTGTGAAAGATCAAGACCAGCGAATGCTACAAGAGCAAGTCATTCACAAAATGAGCAGTGGCCAGAAGCAATTGTTGGATTTTTTCTGTCAAAGGACAGACTAACGATGTAATGAATACTATATCTTTTTTGTTGTCTAAATACATATACATATAACAAAAGAAACCAATGATAAAATGATAATAAAGAGGAGGCTGCCGAACGTGTATTTACTGCTTGCCTGCCACGTCGTCGATAGCTGATGCCTCTCTCGCCTTTTTGGCAGCATTGTTCCACCGGCTGATAGTAGCATCGTCAACATTACGACTAGAGTCAAATTGTAGCTTCTGGCCGAGGATATAAGTAAAAACCGAGACACCAAACAGTCCTGCTGAAATATAAATAGTATTTGATTTCCAATTTTTAGGCGTGAAAAACCATCCTCCTGACGGAGACCAGGCATGTTCTACGTGATGATGTCCTCCAGCCTACCGGGTGGTGGTTAGTCTACATCGGCTAGATTGGTCGGCATAGCTTTACATATCGAGCCATCTACAGAACCCTCTAACGTCGTAATTTCCCTCCTCCATGCCTCTACTCACCATTTTATAACTGTTCTACTACCCCGTGAAGTTGAATATTAGACTTGTTTATGCACTTTGTTCCGTCAGCTATCGACATGTAGAAGAAATATTGATTTTCTGATTGGCCCCTGTGTGGCTTACACCCGCGAAAGCGCTAGGTTCCAGACTATCGGCAAACACGCGCCGCTGGCGGCTCTTCCTGCGGCGGCTCTTTAGTAAAATATTCGCATAAAAACATTTGGGACTAATTTTTTTCTGGTGAAATTTTGAAATTTCAAAAATCAACAGTGGCTTTGGAGACTGATCGAAGAGGATCGGATCGCACTATACAACAAAAACGACCAAAAGTGCCGAGCTTATCAGAAGAAAGTAAAAAAAGTGCTTCTCGGAAAAGAAAAGGAAAATAAAAAGTCCATTCAACTGCTAACCAGAAAAGAATATCGCCATCTATCATTCCCCTCTCACTGCCTCTACCTAGCAAGTAATGATGTCTATTAATGCTTTGAGGAGGAATTGTTCTTCCGCCGCTTTAAATGCCGCCGTCAACAAAAGCATCGTTTCTGGCCTCGCTACTCGATCAACTAGATTATTAAATAGTAGTATATCACAGACAGCACAAACAAGACTCCAGTCAACCGCTGCAAGCTACAAGAGTCCTAAGAATCCATTCAATTTCGGCGCTTACTCCAGGTCCGAAGAAGCAAATCCTATTCCAGAATCTCTGGCGAGCAAAATCCCATCGCTTCGTGCTCTTCATGCCCGTCTAGGATTAAAAGATAACTTCGCATATTCCACATTAGCAAGAGCCTTGATATGCCGTTCTGCTAATGTACAATATGCTGATAACGTCGGATTAGCGAACTTCGGCAAAACTGTGTTATCGTTTTACGTTTATGAATACTTTCTTGTTAAATATCCCCGACTACCACATAAGGTCCTGCGACATATTGTCGAGCTATACACGTCGTTACCGTCGTTAGGTAAACTGGGCACTTCATGGGGTGTTGAATCAGATAGTAGATCTTCGTTCACAAGATATCTAGCAGAGCAATCGGATGAAGATATTCTTGGCAGATTGCTATACACTGAAAAGGTAATTGAAAAAGAACCCGGCGTGGTTCAAATCGTCGATAGCGACAAAGATCATGTTGATTTCAATGAAGCCATGACCAGTTTTGTTAGATCGCTTATTGCTGGTATTTATGCTCACCAAGGACTCGATGAGGCCCGGGATTTTATCCACAAATACGTTATTCAGCCTCGAAAAATCGACATAGCTGCCATCATGAGCTTCGATAGACCTACTAGAGAATTGGCAGTTCTTTGTTCCCGTGAGGGACTCGAAAGACCTGTATCACGATTACTGGCCGAATCCGGACGATACTCCAAAGCGCCAGTTTTCGTTGTCGGAGTTTTCAGCGGATCTAGCAAACTCGGTGAAGGTCAAGGTGCCAGTCTTAACGAAGCTCGTACTAGAGCTGCTGTTCATGCATTAAAGTCTTGGTACTTGTATTCCCCCGTTAATCCCCAACTACCGTCCGACAATCACCTCGACGGTCCTGAATTCAAACCTGCATTTATCGATTCCGGTGCTGTTGTAATTTAAAAGAGCACCTCGCTTCGCTTGTAAATATGTAAATAATTTCACGTTTTTCGTAGACTCGCTGTGTGTAACGTTTAGTTATAAGGTGATATCTACAAGTCACGGATCTGGGCAGAGCCCGGCCGTCTAGAGACATTTTATCAATACCAATAGAGAGAAATCGTTATTTAGATATATAAACTGGCACAAAAGACAATATCTCGCTTGATTTTTTCTTGAGCAAGGGCCATTTTGTCATAGAGCGTGGAATCTCCAATAATACGCGCGGCCGCCATGACCTCACGACAAATCTCATCCATACGGGTGATTACTCGCACAATGGTACCTTCTTGGACATCTGTAAGTTGGGTGATTGAGTTGAACGTCATTCCCCTCGCCCATTCGTATACTACTTCCATGAGTCCAAATCTCATGCGTTCAGTGAATTCGGCTTCTTCTTGTGTCATGAGTACTTGGTGTGCTTCAAAGACTTGATTTGTGGTGGTCACAATGCCCAAGATTCGGGCTCGTCCTTGGTCTAGTCTTGGAGTCACGGTCTCAACGTCAATCTTTGTGTTTCCTTCAAATACAAATGCTGATAGTAGAGCAACGATTTCTTCCGGTTCATACTCTCCGAGGAAATTATTAAGCACCAGTTCGGTGACAATGAGCTCGAATCCGGAACTTATTTCGCACGCTACTCTGCCTTTGAGAAGTACATTAAGATCATCATCAATATAATTGAGATCTTTCAAGACTTGAATCCGCTGTTCATAGTCTGGAAGTAGTTCTAAATTTTGATCGGATATGAGTTGTTTAAGTGACTCAATTTTCTTCTTAATAACATACTCTTCGTGCACCTGTGAAAACGTTTTCATGAAATTTTTACATTTGATGGAGCCACTAGAGGCGATTTTCTTCAACGTCGCTTCTCGTTCAGTTAAAAGAACTGTCAACTGAGCATCTCTCACCCGAGAAAATGTCAAAGGGTGCCAGTTATACTGGAACTTCAAACAGGTCTCAAGCTGTTCATTGGTACGGGATATCTCGGCTTTATTTTGTCGAAGGATATCAGACAAACTTATTCTGACCGACATGGATGAAACCAATTCGACTGTAGAAATGTCAATAGCGATTTCTCTAAATTTGGGAAGCAACGTGAAAGGTTTCAGGTTCCTATCACCATACCCTGAAACCATAGGCAGATATGGCACCTTACTAAGAGCATCAGATTCCTTTTTAGATTCACCCATTTTACCGACCAATAGAATGAGGAATTTATGGTCTCGATTGAGAATTCTCACGAGAATGCCAAGACACCGTCGGGACCTTGCTTCGTCAAAGTAAATAATAAGTCGCCCTGCTACAATTGTTCTCCTTCCAATAGGAGATTGAACGACCAAATCGATGATTTCAGAACAAAGCTGAGAATATTTCATTATTTGATCGTGAACCTCATCTATGTCCGGATCACAAACTGCACATGAATCTCGTTTAAGCGATAGTAGAGACGCCTCGTTAGCTTTGACGTTCTTCTCATGCTCTGGTAATAAAACTTGGCTAGAGTTTTCACTAAATGATCTCTTGATCATGTCCTCTACTTTTAATGCTTCAATACGAAGAAGGTTCAAAATCATATTATAAGTAAGACGGAACTGACTTTGAAGCTTGGTAGGAGCTCCTAGCATCATGACCCTGAGTCCTGCCATTGGCGGTGCTTCCGGATCATTGCACATGATAATTACAGTACCAGTAGGATCTAGACCACGTCTACCAGCTCTACCGGCCATTTGAGTATATTCACCAGGGAGCAGTTGACGAAAGCTTCTACCATCATGTTTACCAGTACTAGCAAATACCACTGTTCGAGTAGGTAGATTCAAACCCATTGCAAATGTTTCAGTTGCAAACAGAACTTTGACAAGCGATCTAGAAAACAGAATCTCAATGACCTCTTTCATGATAGGTAATAGACCACCATGATGAATGCCTATACCACGGGAAAGAAGGTCCCGGACAAGCAGGATTTGAGGAAGTTCTCGGTCTTCCTTTTTCAGTCTTGAAACAGCTTTATCTATAAACATGTGGATTTCAGACTTTTCCTTAGAAGAACAATAATCGAGAGAAGAGAGCATAATAGCGAACTCTTCACAGCGCTTTTTGGAAAACACGAAAATAACTGCTGGCAGAAGGCTATGTTTTTGTAAATGATGGCAAAGTTGAGTGAGAGCTGTTTTACCAGGGAAGTTATTGTTTCGGCGGGCACCACCACCAAAACTACCACCACCTCTTGGAGCACCACCTCTTCCACCACCGCCACCACCGCCTCTTGGAGCACCACCTCTTCCACTACTACCACCACCACCTCTACCTCGCCCGCCATTCTGAACACCACCTCTACCTCTAGTAGTAACCTCTCCCGCTCCACTTTTTTTAGCAAGCAAATCGTTGGCGGCCTTCCAACCTTGTTCAAGGAAGTTCTTCTGCTCATCAACAATTTTATATTTGTTATTCTTTGCCCAAAGGTAATGCTCCAAAGGAACAGGTCTATGGGAAGTAGAAATCACATAGATATCCTTTCGTTTGGTTCTACCAATCCAGTTGGCAAATTCATAGGTATTTGGAACTGTAGCAGATAAGAGAATAAACTTAACATGGTCGGGTAACATGATAATTACCTCTTCCCAGACAACACCTCTGTCTTGATCATTTACATAATGGACCTCGTCAAAAATGACGAATTCAACATCGCGAATCAAGTCTGCTCCTCGATAAAGCATACTTCTGAGAATCTCCGTTGTCATAATCAGACAACTGGCTTCAGGGTTGATTTGAACGTCACCGGTGAGGATTCCAACATCGTCGTAAATCTGTTTGAAATCACGGTATTTCTGATTACTCAATGCCTTAATAGGTGAAGTATAGATAGTTTTCGTCATGTTTCGATTCGCCATAGAAATTGCATATTCAGCAACTACTGTTTTACCCGCCGAAGTGTGGGCAGCAACAAATACCGAGTCTCCTTGTTCCAAATGATAGACGGCCTCCTTTTGGAAAGTATCTAATTCGAAAGGGTATTCTCTTGCAGGGTTTGGCACCAATTCTTCGAAGTTGGTGATGGTCTTATTAACATCAACAACATGGGCCCATTCTTTTACTTTAGTGGTCAACCCAGCAGATGCTAGAGCTATAGCAGTCGCAGTGTCGGTCCTACCAAAGCTAATGTCCTGAGGAAGCAAGTCATCGATTGCAGACGAAAATGAGGATCCGATTGACGTTGATTTTAGATCGTTATCGAATTTGAACGACCGAACGGTGTCGGTGATGTCCGCCACCTCGGCGTCTTCAACGTCGTCATATTCCTCATCATCATCATCTTCTTCTTCTCTCTCTTCATCCCCTTCGTCTTCATCCTCATCTCCATCAGCTCGTTCTTTTAGTTCGTTAACTGTCTCCTCTTCAACCCCGACAGAAACTTTCAGCCCCCTACTAAAGCCAGGGGGAATGTCAAACAACCCGTCTTCATCTCTATGCAAAATAAATTTTGATTCAGGAATCTCGGGTGTATCAATCCCGCCAGGTGCAAATGGCATAAATCCAGCTCTTCCTCGAACGAAATCCAACTTTGATCCCATCTGTCTATTCAATCGTAGCGAGTTCTTAGCATTTGTATCATCTGGATTCACAATGATCTCTTCGAACCCTATCACTTTGCCATCCAGACCACTCCTCTTGTACTTGACAGTCATTCTGGAACCAAACTCTGGAATTGAAAACAAATCTGGGACAAACTGAAGTTTATCGACATTCCCAAGGCTAGACGTCGTTAGACTGGTTCTGGCTAAGCCTGTCGCAAGACACAACCACACAGATACTTACTCTTGAAACTCATTCAACCAATCCTCACTAAACCCCGTTTTAGGAGTCAGATACTTCTCTACCAGATACTTATCTGACCGGTTGTTCTGTGGAACCGGCCGGCCTTTCCCTCCATCGTCCGAGTAAAGATCATGCGTAACATCCAAATCCATTCCCATTAGACGCTCCAACTGGGTTCGGATCGACACCAGCGTGTCTTCAATACGAGCCATTGATTCTACTCCTATCTGTATACAGTCAGCGGAATCCTTGACGTAGCAATTCCAGGTATCGCTATCTGTGTATGTGGATCTATTCAAGTGCACATTGATCTATGAGATCCACCAAATATAGTAAGTACCCCATTACCTGCATACATAATCCTTATAAGGGACTTAATATGTCTACTATACTTATTATATTCATTACCTCTCATTCTTCCCTACCAACTACCCATCTCACCTCTACTGCCCTTTCTAATAATGGATTCCAAAATCGATCTCATTGCCAGCTCTACGGTGTCTCAAGATGAGAAATTCGCTGGATTCGTTGAAACTCTTAAATCCATTGACCCGTCTATGGCCAATCAATCTCTGTTTCAAGAATATATCACCAAAATGCTGTCCCTTTCTTATGGCAACATGAATACAATCTTTGACGAAATCTTGAACTATATTCGGCCCGAGAACGAATCACAGTTGTCTGAATTAGAAGAATCAGTTCTTTCATTTATTCTGACTTCCATTGAACCTCTAATTCTATCATTCTATTCCACAGATGGAAAGGTCCGCAATCGCTTGGCAGATATCTACCAAAATGACGAACTATATGGAAAAGCTGCTTCGGTTCTTCAAGGGCGACTGTCAATAATCGCATCGTCATCATCTAGTTCGGGAAGAGATGATAGCGATAAAGAAAAGTTCGAGTTGTACGTTCGAATCATGAGAAACTACCTTGAAGCCGACCAACCGGAGAATGCTAGTACTTTTTTAAGTAAGGCTCAATATCTCAGACCCCAATTGCATACCAGAAACGAAGTCACCGATATTCATTTCTTACTCTCTCAAGCTCGAATTCTAGATTCCACTCGTAAATTTCTTGATGCTGCAACCAAGTATTACGATGTATCAAAGGAAGCAGTTGTCGATGAATCCGATCGGATGGCCTGTCTTGGCCAAGCCGTATCATGCTCGATTCTTGGCTCGGCTGGTCCTGTCCGGTCTCAAATCCTTCGCCGTTTGTACAATGACGAGCGGTCTCGTCAGTTGGATAACTTCTCTATTCTCGAGAAAGTGTACTTGGATCGTCTGCTCCTTCCTAAGGATGTGGAGGAATTCTCCAAATCTCTTCAAATACACCAACTAGCACCTCTACCAGACGGAACAACAGTTGTTACGCGTGCAGTAATCGACCACAATGTACTGTCAGTGTCCAAAATCTACAAGAACATTGGCATTCAAGACTTATCGAACATTCTTGATCTAGATCCCGTAAAAGTCGAGCAGTACACTGCGTCCATGATCACTCAAAATCGGCTCGCTGCGAAAATCGATCAGATTGATGGTTTCATTTACTTTTCCAGTCTGTCTACTGCTGACCCTATTAAACAATCCGATGATCGGATCCAAGATATCCTTTCTCAATTAGACGACATTGCCCTGGATATTCAAAAGCAGCAGCTAACCACCAGTACGGTCTGACTTCTGCTGACCAGTTTATTTATTTATTTATTTATTCTTCATCTCACTCCGTTCCGACTCTGGCGACTGGGCTCCGCCCAAGACCCGCCGCTGTACCCCCTGAATATTCTTATATCGAGAACGCCGAAAACCTAACATCGAAATCTACTATTTATGTTGAATTTTCATGCTTCTTTTTCATGTTCCCTTTTTCTTCTTCGTGAACTTCAAGTCTTAACTGGTAAGTAGCTATCTAACTTCAACGACCGCAGTTCGAGAGCTCTAATATGATGATAACCTTACTCAGCTCACTCAGAGAATTTATCATGCTGATAAAAACCCATTTATAACATTCAAACATCCTGATCTGAACTCTCATCTGCGGTCGTTGCCAGTTACTATATATCTGGCTTTCGGTGAATTGGAATCTAACTCTTGTCTTAGAAGTTGTAAGGTGCAGTGTAATTAGTATTTTAAATTATAAATAAATATTCTTATAGTTGTTATTCACTCATAAAAATAGCGAGCAGGTCCCATTGACGTGACCCAGCTGTCGGATCCTGTCGACCGGAAAGTACCAGAGACCATATAATACTTAATATACGTCTCGCACTGTTATGACATATTTTGGTCAACAAATTTGATTATCGAAAAGATATCTCCGGTGCTATCTGATCCTCCTAATGATGAACCTACTAGGGCCGGACGATGGAACCTTTTAACTATGGCCTGAGCCAGTCTCTCTGCATTATCAATTGATGATTCCGATTGGAATAACCGTGACATTCGAATGGTCGAATTCACATCGTTACCTTGAATGGCATAAACAAGACTGCCTAAGGGTCCAGGACCAGAAGGAGATCCTGATACATACAACGTGATCTGGGCCTTGTCAGACGATTCATTTGTAGGAACTGTCAGGTGACAATAGACGGGGTCTCCAAATGCCGAAGGCAATTGTTCAGTTATGACCTGAACTGCTGACATATTTAGTTGATATTCGATAGAATGTGTTGGTTCGACGTTCTCCGACATGCGGAGATTTAATGGTGAATAAGCCGCGTTAAGGACGGCGTGATCTTTTCACATGTTGTTTCTTTTTGAGCTATAAATTCCAAGACTCTGGCAAGGAAGTTTCTCTAGGGCATTGCCATAATAGTAGAGTTTCTTTTAAATTACTCTAACTGATGTTACTGACTGCGAGGGGCCGTGTAGTAAGAAGCGACTTAGAGTATGGGACTTCGATTCTTTGTATCACGTGATTGATCACCGAAATCGTAGATTGTGAAATTCGCGGCCGTTGGCTATCTGGGCGCATGTTGATATTACTGAGACGTGCCATTCTAAGAAATTGCAATTGGCATTGCTAAAAGCCTCATGGTTGAATCAGAAAGTAAAAGAAAGGCTTCGGCTGATGCTGATGATAAATATTTATCTAAAAGAATGAGGGTGGAGGAAGAAGAAGATGAGGAAGAGGAAGAAGAAGTAGAGGAAGAGGAGGGAGAAGAAGAGGGAGAGGAAGATGAAGAAGACGACGAAGGAGAGGAAGGGGAAGAAGACGACGAAGAAGGTGAAGAGGGAGCAGAAGGAAAAGAAGAGGATGAGGAGGAGGATGATGATGATGAGGAAGACGAAGGAGAAGAAGAAGAAAAAGAAGAAGAAGATAATGATGACGAAGATGGAGAAGAAGGCGATGAAGATGAAGAGGATGGCCCAAAGGCATCAGGAGCCAATGACGATGATGAAGAAGAGAATGAAGAGCAAGGAGAAGAAGAAGGGGAGGAGGAAGAAGATGGTGAGGAAGAGGAAGAAGATGGGGAAGAGGAAGAAGATGGTGAGGAAGATGAAGAGGTCGAAGGAGAAGCTGGTAGTCAGACTCAGGAGGTTGATGAAGAAGAAGAGGATGAGGATGAAGAAGAAGAAGATGATGATAGGAATGACAATGAAGACGAAGAAGAAGTTGAGGAAGATGATGACAATGACAAACCGGCGCAGGAGGACGACGAAGACGAAGGAGAAGAAGTTCAACCACGGCGCAGCGGCGTTACTAAAAAATACATCAAAACGTATACGAAAAAGAATAGTAAGCGAAATACCGCTATTGCTCAAGATGAAGATGAAGATGCTGAAGAGAACGACCAAGCAGAAGAAGATGAAGACGAAGACGAAGAAGAGGAAGAGCAAGAACAGGCAGAAGATGAAGATAATAATAATGAAAATAATGACACAGCCAATGATAAACGTAATCACATCAAAAAGGAAGAATCTGGGAAATATAACAAACATCATGATAAAAAGATTAAAGTCAAGTCTGAAAGTAACAAAGACGACGATGACGACGAGGGGTCGAATGACAATGAAGGTGATAACGGAGACGACGATGTTAAGCCTGAAGATGCATCACAACCACCAGAAGCCGAGACCGGTGAGATTGAAGATAATCAGAACATTACCACTTTTGTGTTTGATGAAGTTGAGTACAAGTACAAAGAGCGACCGGCAGTACTTGAAGAACGAGAGGGTAAGATCGAGTTTCGAGTTGTCAACAACGACGGCAAGCCAGAATCTATGATGATTCTTACCGGGTTGAAGAATATCTTTCAGAAACAATTACCCAAAATGCCTCGTGAATATATCGCTAGATTGGTATATGATCGAAGCCATGTGTCAATAGCAGTGGTTCGCAAGCCCCATCTTCAAGTAGTCGGAGGCATCACCTATCGACCTTTTGAATCGAGGAAGTTTGCGGAAATTGTGTTCTGTGCTATTTCTTCTACCGAGCAAGTGCGGGGTTACGGAGCTCATATGATGAATCATCTTAAGGATTATGTTAAAGGAACTACTCCTATCATGTATTTTCTGACATATGCTGATAACTATGCGATTGGCTATTTCAAAAAACAAGGCTTCACCAAAGAAATCTCCTTGGATAAGTCCATTTGGATGGGATATATTAAAGATTATGAGGGTGGTACAATCATGCAATGCTCGATGCTACGGCGAATCCGGTATCTTGATGCCAGCAAGATCCTTCTTCTTCAAAAAGCCGCCATCATGGCGAAAATTAGAGAGATCTCGAAGTCTCATATCGTGCGACCGGGTATCCAGGCATTTAGAGACGGCGTTAAGAAAGTCGATCCTATGACGATTCCAGGTCTCAAGGAGGCCGGATGGACTCCTGAAATGGACGAGCTGGCCAGAAGACCCAAACGAGGGCCCCATTTTGCTGTCATGCAGCATCTTCTTGGTGAAATGGAGAACCATCCATCGGCGTGGCCCTTCGCCCAGCCCGTTAATAGAGACGAAGTGGCTGACTACTACGAGGTCATCAAAGAGCCCATGGACCTCTCTACTATGGAATCGCGGCTGGAGGCAGACTCCTACGAGACCATGGAGGACTTCATCTACGACTGTAGGCTCATTTTCAACAACTGCCGGTCATACAATAACGAGACCACCACCTACTACAAAAACGCCACGAAGTTGGAAAAGTTTTTGTATGCGAAAGTCCGCGAAATACCCGAGTATTCTCATTTAGTCGAATAAATGTATTTTTGTCATCACCGGTCGCCCTTGTGTCTGCCTCCGGCGGCTGGGCGCTGCCCAGACCCGTTGTGCTCGCTCCGCGAGCGGCCCACCACTGCTACAACCCTTGTACTCACAAAGTGAGGGCATCGGGTCGGGGCGGAGCCCAGCAGCCAAACACCGCTCGCGGAGCGAGCACAACGGGTCTGGGCAGCGCCCAGCCGCCGGAGGCAGGCATAATGGCAGATATAAACATTAGATCTGGTGCTGATATAGATACATTAGTCTAGAGACGCAGGGGCAGCGTCGGACGAGGTGGCTGGGGCCGTTGAGGCGGTGGTTTCGTCGGACCCGGTCTGAGCTTCTAGTTTCTCGACTACAGCAGCCATTTCTTCATCGTTATATATCTTGAATCCGAGTTCTTTCGTGACACTGGATAACTGCGCGTTCTTTGAGTCTAGTTTTTCTTCCATGACTTGCTTGAGGACCTTGAGAACGAGCAACTCGGCTTCCTCCATGGTCAACGACGAGTGGTACTCGTTCTGTAGCTCTGCTTGGGCTCCTTCGCTTCCACTACCAATGGCCTTGGCGTCGTATCTATAGAAAGTGCCAGTAGGCTCAGCGTGAAATCTATACAGAGACAGTTAGTTTAAAATAGTCAAAGAAACGAAGCCAAGCCAATACTCACAATTGAGGGCCGTTTTCATCAACGCCGGCTATAAGAAGAGCAACACCAAATGGTCTAGACATGACTCGCTCCTCACCATCAGCACCTTCACCGAATCGAAGGGCCAAATCACACACAGACTGACTAATGGATTCAACTTTCATAGGCTCGTCATAGTTGAACGAGTGATTGATGGCTTCGACTCGAGCATGGTCGATCATGGTACGAGCGTCGGCCGTAAGGCCACTCATGGCACATCCAACATGCTTATCAATTTCTACAATCTTTTCAATGGATGAAGATTCAAGCAAAGACGAGGTGACTCTTTTTTCGACTCCGAGAACCACTCCTTCGGATGTGGCCACGCCAATTGCGGTGGACCCAAGCTGAATGGCGAGTTAGTAACTGTCCAGATGGGCAACTTCGAAGGAGGGGGGGTCCATTAACGGACCAATTACGACATACCTTAATAGCCTCAAGCGAGTATTCGACTTGGAATAAACGGCCCTCGGGCGAGAATGTGCTGACACCTCTATCGTATTCGCTTCGGGTAAGAAACATGACTGACTAAGAACGTTGGCGGTGAGAATTGATGTGAATCAGGTGTTGGTGGTGGCAATGGCGATTTACACTTACCGCTATGTGAGATGTAATGATGGTAGTTCGTCAAACGTCACGCCAGCCGTGTATCAGGTTGGATGTGTGTGCGGCGTAGATAATGAGAGATTCACGAACGACGAGCAAAGTCCAACGACGCGCGCGTTTAACCTGCAGTTCAGGCTCAGCTCCGTCCCGGAAATAAATAAACCACATCCCAACTCAATATCTCAGTATTTATATCATTAGAATTGAATTACGGAATGAGGTAAGTTTAGAAGTAGAAAAAGAGCGGGAATTGCGCGCGTAGTCTGTACAAAAAAAAAAATTTACTTCTACAGACTATAAAGACATTATACTAACGAGCTGTATAACAGTACTGGGTGGATTCCAAGAGTCAGGCTGGACTATGAAGGAGGAGGGAGTTCGCTGGTGAAAAGTTGTGTGGATCCAATTGAAAAATATGCAGATATTAAAGGTATCTGGGACTGTCATCCGTCTATGAGACGCCCAGCCAGTACGGATATTCGAGAACAGGAGGCCATGATGATGGAGGATCTGCTGTACGTTCTAATGGGATGCGAAGGAAATTATATTCGGTTTGGAGAACTGTATGATCCGAGTTCAGAATCGGATAGATTAAAAGGACCCGAGTTTCGAATCGCCAAATTCTTCGACCCCAGCGTCAAAGATATGGCCATGTCAATAGTAGAGTTCGGCAAGTGGTATATGGCGGTGCGAGCCTTTTGTGAATTCCAAAGCGGTGACATGTATGGAAGGGTCAATCAAGCGCTATGCGCCAGCATGAGAGGAATCTTGAAAGATTATCTATTGACTATTGCCAATTTGGAGTATGAGGTTTTGAACAACCAGAAGTTCTCGTTACATCAAATGAGTGTACAATTAGTCAAGATCGGGAGCGTGTTGAACCATGTTTACGGGATATGTCAAGCAGTGTTGGAAGAGAATGTGAAAAAGGGAGACGGAAACAGTGGGTCTCGAGGAAACGATATAGAGGAGATTATGGAGAGAATCCGAGGTGCTCAGGACCCGGCTGAATACAATATATTGGGCGGCGGCCATGGCGGCGGCGGTGGTTCTAGCGGACGAATGGGTGAAGGAGGAGTCAGTTTTCAGATCACCATATGTAAAGGTGGCTCGATATTACGGTTGTTAGCACAAAGACTGAAAATCTTTTCTGGAGACCCTACTGCTGTTAGCGTCCTGAAGAAACTTCTAGGCGATTGCTCGAAGCCATACCTAGAAATGTTTCATCAATGGATCCATCGTGGCATAATCGATGATCCATATCAAGAGTTTTTAATAAGAGAAGCTCACAACACGATAACTGCTGATCAACTACATCAAGACTACGCAGATAAATATTGGGAGAGAAGGTATACGATACGGAAGGATGATTTGCCATTACAGCTGTCTAATCCTGATGTTTACGAAAATGTTTTATTAGCAGGCAAGTATTTGAACGTAATACGAGAATGCGGGGGTGAAGCAAGTGGAGGGGTTTCATCTGATAATGACCTCACTACCGTTGCTACCTACACTTCAATTGAAGATACTAAAATCATAGCCGACTTGACATCGGCGTATCAATTCGCCAACCATTCTCTTCTTACCCTTCTTGTCCAAACCCACAGGCTCAGGGACCGCCTGAGCTCCCTCAAGCACTACTTTTTCCTCGACAGAGCGGACTTTTTCATTAATTTCCTCGATATCGCTCACACCGAACTAGCCAAATCATCCCGGCAAGCGTCTATAACCAAGCTACAGTATCTCCTTGACATGGCTCTACGCCAGCCCGGAAGTATATCGTCAGAAGACCCATTTAAAGATGAAGTCATTGTAACCATGAGCCACAAGAGCTTAACTGAGTATCTTCTTCAAATCACCAACATTATTGGAATCGATGCAGATCAAGTCCGTAGCAGTTCATCCAACAGTTCCGAATACGTTCGAAACATGGTACTAGCTGCTAAGCAGGCCAATGGTGCCCCATCATCGTCCTCTTCGTCGTCTGCCACTACAGCCGAATTAGATAAAAAGACAAAATCATTTACTGCAATAATGGGCCTTCAACTAGACTTCAAAATGCCGTTTCCCTTGTCGTTAGCTCTATCGCGCAATTCAATTATGAGATATCAATTCCTGTTCCGTCATCTAGTAGAACTCAAAAATATCGAGCGGTCATTGAACCTTTCGTGGGTAGAACAAATGAAATCGCCTGTTTGGCGTAATTCTGCGACCTCGCAGACCCCTCATCGTCTCACGCTGTGGAAACGAAATGCCATAAAGCTACGGTCCAGAATGCTTGTATTTATCCAACAGCTTCTCTACTTCTGCACCGTTGACGTTATAGAGCCCAATTGGATAAAACTTGAACATGAGCTTGGCAACTCTAAAACAGTCGACCTTTTAATGAAACAGCACATTGCCTATCTAGATACAATTATTAAAGAATGTATGCTGACGTCGCCCCAACTTCTCAAGATCCGCGCAAAGCTTTTTCGAGCGTGTCAAATGTATGGAAATTTTCTCCCTAATCAAACGTCCTCCCTTGTTCAGATCGACCCGTCTTGTATCCCTGCATCACAACACCATCATTACAATCGAGCCATCAATAAAGAAGGCCATGAATACACCTCTGACGAACTCCTCTCATATCTTGAAACCTCTTTTTCACAATACCAGGCCAGTTTTGACCGATACATTCGCAATTTCGTGGAAGAAATTAACTACTCAGGAGCTTCTTATTCTTCAATTCTACTTACTCTGAGTGCTCGTCTCGAAGTTTGCATGTAATGGATGTACTATTTATTATTAGACGACTGTCATCTCTTTTCAGTGTGAGATGATTACAGTAGACCATAATGACCTATAATTGTATTATTTATGTATTGAACACCTTTTTACACAAGATTATTATTAGTACTGAATGAATGAATATATCTTGATTAAAGTCTTATACATAATGAATGAATGAATGAATATATCTTGATTAAAGTCCTATACAACAAATAAATTATACAAATAAATTTCCATGACTTATCTATCTCTAAGGAGGACTGTTCAGATGTTGGCCCGGATTCAGGCTGATTATTGGA
This sequence comes from Sugiyamaella grinbergsii, assembly GCA_030579895.1. Taxonomy (NCBI): domain Eukaryota; kingdom Fungi; phylum Ascomycota; class Dipodascomycetes; order Dipodascales; family Trichomonascaceae; genus Sugiyamaella; species Sugiyamaella grinbergsii. The sequence continues at coordinate 1,017 of JAKTRT010000086.1, read as the reverse complement.
TATAGTTTGTTTTCGGAATGTTGCGATGTTGCTGGATTCCCCATTGAAATTTCAATGAACATACGGGAACACCGTTCGGCAAATTGGGTCTTCGACCTGTAAACCTACTGAGAAAAAACCGATGTTAGCTTAGCTCTACCATGAGAGCGCCATCTATAATAGGTGAGGCAACTTAGCTAAGAATGCTAAGACTGCCTCTAAGCCCTTCTTGGTATCAAGAAGAACTTTGAGATCTAACGTATCAGAGACTTTACGTAGGATGATTCGATATCGTTCAGTTAGCTGACATTCACTCAGAAGGTGTCTGACATCCTCGCTCTCCCCACAGGCGCACCTATGTGGTCGATTGTTGATGTTGAACCTTTCAAAGAAGCTGCCTAAAGCCCCTTTGGCAGTTCGGAGTTGTGTTAGCTTGCTGAGTTCGTTCTTCGGACACTCCGCAATGAAGTATCTTAAAGGATTTTTTGTTGACTGCATTGTATAAACTGGGGAGAGTTATGGACCGGTAGAACTCCTATACATAATTTTTTTATCTTCACTGTATATTAATTGTACAGAATATAATAGCTAGAACTAGACAGTAATAAGATGATGGTGATGGCATAGCATTTATTGTCATTATATATATTCTTAGTTAGACATTTTTGGTCTTTCCAGAATAAGACTTTAAATAATTAACTCTTATCTTCTAAGATAGTGATTATCAAAGGTGTAGTCAGTGTACTGGCAGCTTCGGCCACATCCAGAGTAAAATAAGATTTCCCGTCCGATCAATCATATTCAAGCCTCTGAGAGCCTTGATCAGTAATGCCGTGGGAGACCAGGCGTGAACAGAAGGTGCTGAAGTTTTTTGGTGGACCAGCAGTGCGTATCATGAGAGTTTTTATTCTTACCTACCTAAGTAAAAATCTAAATCCCGTGAAGATGATCTGCGACATAATACTCTACATGTGGAATATATATCCATATACAGTATAATACCGCAACCCTATTTAAAACAAACGCAATACTAGGGGG